>JAQIUQ010006683.1:15000-303258 GCA_030378365.1 Hybognathus amarus
TTCACGATACAGCACTTCCCTCAAGTACCTTATTGCTTTTATAAAACGGTTACCAAACACTAAAAATATTAAAGTAAAATCAGAGATGTATTAGTGCAACTTTCATGAAGTAAAATCACTAAAAGCCTTCCTTCCGCTAGAAAAAATAGTCCCTGACCGTGAACAGCAACAACGTTCCAATGTGTAATTATGCATGAAAGCTCAAATAAAAACAACATAGGAACCGCAGTGTTGCGCAGTGATAAATAGAACCGTTGGGTGAAGCGGTCAGTCGTGTTTTGTATTTTTGTTCGTGAATAAAGCACAGCTATTGACCAATCAGAATCAAGGATTGGAACTATCAGTTTTATAAAACAAAATAGAGTTGTAATAATAAAATAGAATAATTTGAATGCTAAAATGAATAAAAATTGTTGTTTAAAATAGTTTTAATCACTGATATGGCATGTCAGTTGCCCATGCTTAATATGTCTCTTGTGTATTCTTGCCTCAATTTGACTTGTGTCTGGCAGGGAGGACACACTGCTGTGGATTCTGGGTGTGTTGCTGCTCCTGTTCTGCAGTGTGGATGTGTGGTATTATATACGGGCAGTGGTTGTGGTGGTCAGGGCCTGGTTCCTCTCACCTGTATTTGACATCACAGGAGAGCAGACCGCTGGCGGACGAGTCCTTCTCCATGACGTTGACCTTTGCCATATGAACAACGCCCGCTACCTGACGCGAGTGTGACTTTGCCCGTTTGTCTTTATACACCCGGAATGGGGTGTTCAAGGCAGTGAGAGCTCTAGGGGCCAACATGGTTGTTGGGGCAAGTACCGTGCCGCTACAGACGCCCACTGTGTGTCGGTGAGGCGTTTGAGCTGCGCAGTCGAATCGTCACCTGGGACGAACAAGTCGTTTTACCTGGAGCAGCGCTTTGTGTCTTGTAAGGATGGGATGGTCTCAGCTGTTATGTTCTGCAAACAGAATGTCCTGCGCAGCAGCCCGGACAAGATCCTGCAGTATCTGTGCAAAAGAAAGGTGAGCAGATTTATTAAACCTTTTAACCCTCTGTTGGTCACCAGTGTGATTTCACCAAGTACATGTTCCTGGATCAACATTTCAATCATCCAATCAGATTTTAGAGACAGGTTTACAGTTTATGCCAAGTTTAGACTAATAACCAGGGTTTGGTGCTTCTACATTAGTGTTGTTCGTCCTATAATTTCGAATGTTAGCGATAAGTTTTGGGTTGGGGTAGGGTTAGCAGAAGCGGACTTAACCATCAGGCAAAGGGCCCCCAAAAACCAAAGGCCCGAGTTGTGTGTTCATCCTCGTTGACTGTGCTTCTTGTGTGTCTTGCATGTAGCAAATGAAAATATCATGCATTTGAGTCTAAATACTGAGCAACCTTGTGTATTATATTTGTATTGTTTTAAAATGACACACTCGTTTCTGTGAAAGACCCAAGTAGAGGATGTATGCACAGTTACTTTGCACACCTCTGTCATTTGTCCTTATGTTTTGGTTGAAATTATCCTTAAGTGTGTAATTTCCTTGTCATTATTGTTTCAGTTTAATTTAAATTTGTAGTTAAAATAAAAATAAATGCGTTTTAAAGTTTAGAATTACAATGAAAATGACCCCAAAGCACCACCTAGTGTCCAACCTACTTCAATACTGGTTTAATCTGTTTTAACATGAATACTGGAACTATATATGGCCTGATTCCTATATATATTTTTTCTGGGGCCCCTAAATCTCTATATTCATCCCTGAGGGTTCAGGACTACATTTTTGGGTAGGAATGTTGTTTCTTAGACAGGAACATGTCTTTCTTGAGGACATCACGGTGACTGGTCAGTCATTTTAGACTCAATTATTTCATGTTTTGTATATGTTGTACTTCATTGGGGGATCATTTCAAACTTTTTGACTTTTGTGCCGCTTGCTACTGTATATGATGTATTAGAAAAAGTTAAGTGGTCTTAAAAATACAAAAATGCAGAGCAATTTTTGGAGTGCAATCTACAAATCAGCCTTGATGAATAGTCTTTGTTAATGTCTAAATGTATGCAAAACTTAATAAAAATAAGTAATTATGTCTGCAAATATTGTTATAAGCAACTAATGAATACACAGCCTTATACATTGTATTAATTGAAAATATGAACTTTTTTTATTTAGAAATAAATGGTGCATAATTAGAGGTGAATATTATCTAGTACTATGAAACCCACCCCCCAAAAAACTAAATATATATATATATATATATTTATATATATATATATTTAATACTTTCATTTTTTTTTAAAGATACGCTTCTTGATTGAGTGTGACTCACCCCTAAGTGAGGAATACCAGGGAGTTAAAGGAATTGTTTACTTCATGAATTCCCGCATTTTAAAAACATTGAAGCCTGACATTTATAATTTGACTTTCTAGGTTGAAGTGCCAGAATTTCCTGAAGACCTGCAGCACTGGATCAATTTCATCTCGGCCAGCAGTAAAGCCCTCAGGGGGGAATGTCAGCTCGATAATAAAAAGAACGAGTGATGGCCTTCTGCCTTATATGAACTCTTACTCGATGGTTTACAAGAACGCAAGAACGTTCTGATGCACATACTTTAAAGTCTCAGGTGTTTGGATACTCCTATGCAAAATAGAAATGTGAGTTCTGCTGTACTCTAAAAACCTCGTTTGTGCCACATTTTGTCTCATGCAAGCCGGAAGAGTGTGAATATCTAAAAATAAATCCTTAAAAACAATGGATGAATAATATTTTCTGGTGTATTTCGTGGTATATTAACGCCACCAACTGGACTGGAGTGGAAACTAAATAATATTTAATGTGATACACTACAGACAAAATCACAGTTTTTTTTGTTTTTTTTTCTTTCATGCATATGTTAATTTTGAGGTTTTGGGCTTTTTAGCTTTTCAAAAAAATTTTTTTATAGCACTTTATCTATTTACATCTGTAGTTTTCAATTTTCAATATGAAGTTAAAAAAAAAAAAATATATATATATATATATATATATATATATATATATATATATATATATATATATATATATATATAAATTATTAATATTATTATTATTTTTTTTTTCAAAATGTGTTTTTCTAGAGGGGATTGCTCATATATAATTTGCCTAATTTGTTGCATTTTATTCTGTTTTTTTTTTTTATTACAGTATTTTGTTCTGGCTGTAGACAGTATTTTCTGATCTCAGGGAGTGATACAAAGAGAAATCCAAAATCCCCTTTGTGAAAACCTTTAACTGTAATATGTAAAAAAATAATAATTTTGAACCTGACCTCATCCAATGTTTACATTTTTGTTCTACAAATGTATGCAAAATGATTGCATATTTAATTAGATAATGCCTCATTTGCATATCTAAACATAACTTTTCAGAGATCTTATGATACAAAACATTTCTTAATATATTCAATCAACCAAGTGTGCTGATCTAAGTCTCATTTTTACCCTAAAATCTTTACCCTTGCATTTTTTTCCTTAAAAATAATTAAAATATAATAAATGATAACAAATATTTCCTGAATATGTTCTACTCTGAGATATTTATGTATTTTAACTGTCTTAATACACATTTCAGAGTGTAACTATTTTAATTATCTCTATATTTATGTAACCACCATCCAAAATATTTTTTTTGTCTTGAAAACCTTATTTCTAATGTGATAAAACTCTGTCGTCATGTTGCGCGGCCTACTGCGTAGTCACGTGATCTCCTTAAACCAATCAGCGCGCAGTATCTGTCATTGCGGAAGTGCGTGAAGCCGGTTTTTGGGTATCCATCGCGCGTGAGTATCAAGCATATCATATTTGACAAGATTATGCTTATAAACATTGATAAATGCACCGAATTCATAAATTTATATGTATTTAAACGCAAACCAGAAGATCTGGGATAGGTTTCGTTGCACGATATTGTCAATGTTCTGTATGTGCGTTTTCTATTTAATCTAAATGTAGATGTTTCATTCATTTCCGAAATGAATGAGTGAATGTTACATATAATCTAACAGCAACTATTACTTTAACATTTTAATAATGACCTAATAATATCTTGCGTCGTATTTTGTAGCATGTGAAGTCTGTCAGCATAGCTTTTTCTCCTATCAGAGTAGCCTAACTGTAAAACATTCAATTAACCCAGTTCTATATCTCCATCTGACGCTCGTGAATTATTCATGATGTGAATAATTAATAATCTTCACTGTGTAACAGAATCATGCTGCTGTGGATTCTGTCCGGGTCTCTGGTTCTGTTCGGCAGTGTTGACGTGTGGTACTTCCTGAGAGGCTCGTGGATGGCGATCAAGTGCTGGTTCCAGGGTCCGATTCGAGACGTCCTGGCCGAGCAGGTCGTTCACGGACGGGTTCTGCCCCACGACCTGGACTTCATGTGTCACATGAATAACGCCCGCTATCTGCGCGAGTGCGACTTCGCCCGCTTTGCGCACTGCACCCGGAACGGGCTCTTCGGGGCCGCGCGCGCGCTCAACGCCACCATGGTGGTCGGGGCCACAACCATCCGCTACAGACGCTCGCTGGCCCTCGGCGAGGCGTTCGAGCTGCGCACCCGCATCGTGTCGTGGGACGAGAAGTCCTTCTACATAGAGCAGAGATTCGTGTCCAAGTCAGACGGGTTCATTTCTGCTGTCATGCTGTGCCGACAGAACGTGATTCGGGGAAATCCACAGAAGATCTTGGATTTCCTTTGCAAGAGGGGGTATGCACTTTACTAACATCTGTGTGCATCAAAGCAGTTGTTTTAAAAGACTCTGGACCTGTCCTCGCGTTAGTGACCCCATCCTTCCATTAAAATGCTGATGTTTTTATGTATTAAGACCCAATTAATGCCATAATAGTATGCTTACACTTTATTTAGTACTTTAATTTAGGGTCGAATTCTCACTATTAAGGCCTAGTTGCTTATTAGCATAGGATATTGGCTGTTTATAAAGCACAATGCCTTATTCTGCATGCCCATGTTCTACATCCCTTAGTCCACCCAATAACTATACTTAAACTAGTTACTAACTATTAATAAGCAGTAATTAGAAGTTTATTGAGGCAAAAGTCATCAGTGTAAACAAAATAATTTCATGTTTTGTTACCACAACTTTTTTCTTTTGTCAAATCAACATTGGATAAATAATGTGGTTCAGATCATTTTGAGATTCTAAAGATTAAACCAATCTCCTTCTTAGTATTAACTCAGTTTTGTTTTATTTCAATGAATTCATAATTGTAAGGCAACCAAGACAACTTACTTTCTTAAAGTTAAACCAACAATTGTTTTTTACAGTGTATTTAATAGTTTGTTAAGAGTGAGAATTAGACCCTAATCTAAAGTGTGACCCTTTATTTTAAGGTGATATTGCACTTAAATAAATACTGAGTAAAATTACTAAACTACATGTACTATAAAGTTAGGATTTGGCTACTTAGTTGCTTGTATTAATGCATAATATATGCAAAACTTATACTTTTTTATTACATATAACGTGCAACTATGTCACCTTAAAATAAAGTTTTACCTAAATACTAATAAATGTTGATTTGAAAATATTTAGTTTTCTTGACGCTATAATATAGAACCCCATGCAAGAAAAAAGAAATATATATATGTAAAGATTTATACTATAAATATTGTGTAAAGACCCAATTTATACTATAAATATATATAAACTGTAAAATACTACTAAAATTGTTTTGAAAATATTTAGCTTCAATTTTGCTACAATACATATTTAAAGTATTATTTTTATTTAAATGAAAATGTGAAATTAAAGGCTTTAATTTAATTACATTTAAGTGAAAAATGTGCATTAAAAATATGTGTAAAATTTTATTTGGAAAATTACGTTTCTATTATGTTTTTCCGGTAACACTTTACAGTATGGTTCATTAGTTAACTTCCTTATTTAACATGAACTGAAATTGAACAATACTTCTTCAGCATTTATTAATATGTTATTAATATCAAATGTTGTATTTGTTAACATTAGTTAATGCACTGACTAACATAAACAAACAATGAACAGCTGTATTTTTATTAACTGATATTTACAACAATTAATAAATACTGTAACACATATATTGCTCATTGTTAGTTCATGTTAGTTATACATGAACTAATGAACCTTATTGTAAAGCGTTACCATTTTTCCTTATCCATATAGTACTGTACTGTTAGTATTTTAAATGTATATTTTTTTGTATATTAACTGTTTAAATGCAAAAAATAATAATCATATTTTTGGTTTATTTAGTTTTTATAAAATTGATATTAATTTATTTTAATAAAATATTTATTTCTCAAAACTTTTTCATGGATCCCCATAGCACACCCTTGCAGCCTCCCTGTGGGTCCCAGTTCCCAAAATTAGACCATTCATTTCCATTGTTGGACATACTGTACCATGGTAATACACTCTAAACAATGCTGGGTTGTTTGAACCCAAATTTGGGTAAAATATGGACAAACCCAAATGTTGGATTAAAAAGTTAATTTCAAATTTAACCCAACTTCAACTTTCACTTTCAACTGTAAATGTTTTAATTGCATTGTTTAACCCACCGTTTGGGTTTATCCATATTTTACCCAAATTTTGGTTCAAAAACCCAACATTTTTTAGAGTGTACCATGGTAATTTTCTGTGAAGTATGTTCCTGTTTGACTAACCTATGTCATCTCTAATTTTAAGGTGGACTGCCCTGACCTTTCCGAGGATCTTCAGCACTGGATTAGATTCATCTCTGCTAGCAGTCAGGCTCTGAGAGCTGAAAGTGGACTAGACGAGAAGACCAAATGATCATATCTAAAACTCTTACCGTAAGCCTTCCTTGTGCATGTAAGTTTCCCGTGATGCTATCCTTGAATCATGTAGCTTATCTCTAAATGTCAGTTTTAAAATTTCAAAAGGGTTTTCTGGTCCAGACCCTGTCAGTGTTTACTCGATCATACCAGCCCTTTGTAGAGTTTATTTTAGTTCAGAAGTATTATACTCTCATTATTGTATTTACAAAATCCACTCCAGAAGCTGCAAGGAATGAAACTGAACAAAACGCAGAGCATGTTTCTCTGTTGACAAAGAGAACGCATGAGCGAATGTTGAAAAAACTTGAATGCTTGGAGCTTTTGAACGCTCCCATGACCAAATACGCACATGAACGTAACGAAAATCACTTTAAAAGGATTTGCACTGAATATTTTAATAGTTGAAATGGTAAATGAGATCTGAGCGTGTTGTTTTATCATATCACCTCATGGATTTGTTGTGCCGGTCAGATATGTTAATATAGTTTACCTATTTAAAACTGAAATGGTTTATTATTATTATTTGTGAAAAGGGAACATGTATTTATTCAAGTAAAAAAATATGAGATTTGCATAATTTATTTATGTATAATTATTTAAGCACCTGTAATGAAACCTGATGCCTTGCATTATGAAATAAAGTACTGCATCATCAATATTGTTTATGTTTCTAAGTTATTAGAAGAATTTGCTTATAAACACTGTTCATATATCTGTATCAAGTGAATGCAGAACTGCTGCCATCTAGTGTCGTTTTACACACTCAAAGTGGAAAGTTGAATTAAAAATGTGCATGAATTCAGAAATCTGAGCATTTGTTTTTTTAACCTATTTTGAATGATGGCAGCAGTACTGGAGCTAACATGAATAAAACAACAAACAAACAAACAAACAAATTATGTATAAGGAGTTTTTCTAATTAGTATTAGTTATTTAGTTTTATCTGACTAGAGAACTCTAAACAATCGCAAATATTTTGTATTCGTTTTAATAAACTTTTATAATAATTTAGTTTATTTCCAAATTTAAAGTAGATTATTTTCTTTGTGGATCTCGCAGTGTACAGTATATTAAATAAAAAGGTACGATATTATTTTAATAAATGATCCTAAAAGCAGGCTTTTAATGTATTACACCATTTTTATTTATGTATTTTACCTTATGTTTCTCTTATATATAATATAATAATTACATATAATGTAATTCATTTACCTTTTTAAATAATTAAAAAAATTTTGGTGGTAAATCTCTTTTATTTTTAAATATAAGAGAAAAAGAAGGTAAATAAATAAAATGGTCTAATATATTTGATAAATGTATTTATAGAATCATTTTATATATATATATATATATATATATATATATATATATATATATATATATATATATATATAATAATATATATATATTTGTATTGTTATAAATAAATGTATATCTGAATATAAAATATATTATATATATTCCAATATAATTAAGACATATTAAATAATACATAATTTATGAAATTGTTGTTTTAGCTTTATATTTATTTAAATATTAAAAATATATTAAAGAAAATATTCAAATATTTGGGCATATCGGGACATATCGATATATATATATATATATATATATATAATATTATTTTTATATTTGCTGATTTGTAGGGTGGCATTTGACCCTAATTTGTAACAGAGCTGAATTGTGTTTTGGTTTTCTGACATGCTCAGTTGTGTGAGAGCAGCTGTTCCGCCCCTCCCCCTCCTGTCAGACCCTGGTCACATGACTCACTTCCTGCATAAACAAAGCTTGCTTGGGCTTCGTTCTGCTACTGGTGTTGAACGGCAAGAATCCTTTCAAAATGGCGCAAGCTGGGGTTTTCCTGGAGCATGACCAGTTCAACTGTTCTATATGTCTGGATGTCTTAAAGGACCCCGTGACTATTCCATGTGGACACAGCTACTGTAAAGGCTGCATTAAAGGCTACTGGGACCAGGACGACTATCTGGGGATCTACGGCTGTCCTCAATGCAGGCAGAGCTTCGCTCCCAGACCTTTACTGGGCAGGAACACGATGCTGGCTGATGTTGTGGAGAAACTGAAGAAGACAGGACTGCATGCTGGGCCGACCCCGTCCGATCCCACCCAGGCTGAACCCGGAGATGTTGAGTGTGATGTCTGCTCTGGGAAGAAAAACAAAGCCTTTAAATCGTGCCTGGTCTGTCTGGCGTCTTACTGCGAGACTCACCTTCAACCTCACTTCGAGTCTCCTGCCTTCCAGAAACACAAGCTGGTTTCTCCTTCGAAGAAGATGCAGGAACAGCTCTGCTCTCGGCATGATAGACTTCTAGAGGTGTTTTGCCGCACAGATCAGCAGTGTATTTGTTACCTTTGTTTGACGGATGAACACAAAGGACATGACACTGTTCTAGCTACAGCAGAGATGAATGAGAAAAAGGTAAAATTGGAGAGCATTTCTAGAGTGTGATTTTTACGTGTCAGAACAAACCATTATGCAACCTGTGTTTTTCTTCCCAGAATGCTCTGGCGGAGATGCAGGTGTTTTCCCAGCAGAGGATTCAGGAGAGAGAGAAGGAGCTGGCAGACCTGAGACAGGCTACACAGACACTCACTGTGAGTGCTTTCTGCTCTCCCATCACACACCGCTAGTTTTTTAGCAATAGTTTATTCGTTCGGGGCAAATAACACGGCTGTCTAGTTTATTTTATTTATTAAATGTTCATTGTGAGAGGGAAGTCTAATGTACACTTTATAGTTTTATGTACACTACCATTTGGGATCAGTAAGATATATATTAGGGCTGTCAAACGATTAATCGTGATTAATCGCCTCCAAAATAAAAGTTTGTGTTTACATAAAATATGTGGGTTCACTGTGTATAATTATTTTGTATATATATATAAATACACACACATGAATGTATATTTAAGAAAAAAGTATTATTCATATATAAAATATAAATTATTATTATATATATATATAATATAAATAGTTTAATAAATAAATAAATAGTAATAATTATTTATAATATAAATTATATATACATTTATATACTTGAAAATATTTCTTAAATATATACAAGCATGTGTGTGTATTTATAAATAGAAAATAATTATACACAGTGCACCCACATATGTTATGTAAACACAAACTTTTATTTTGGAGGCGATTAATCGTGATTAATCGTTTGACAGCCCTAATATATATATAATATACATATCTCTTCCATGCTTTATAATGGCAGTGAATGGCTTTATATTTTTTGAAATCCATTAAAGTGCATCCATCCATGATAACAGTGCTCCACACGGCTCCCGGGGGTTAATATAGGCCTTCTGAAGCGTTGCATTATTGTAAGAAAAATGTTAATCTTTAAAGGGATAGTTCACTTTTGATATGTTTTAGCTTACCTCAAGGGCATCCAAGATGTAGGTGTCTTTGTTTCCACAGTAGTTTCAATTTTGATATTTTTAGGTCAAACCGTTCTTGTCTGTCAGTCATATAATGAAGGTCTATGGTCACCACCTCAAAGAGCATGCACAGAGAAGTCCAAATTAAACATGATTTAATGACCCGTAAATGTAAGTACACGTTGATGGCCTAAGACACGAAACGAGCGGTTTGTGCGAGAAAATGAACAGTAACTTATGAGTAACTCAACTTATGACGTCAAAAGTAGTGCAGCAGTACGGGTCATTACTCGCATAAGTTGCGCTTAAGACTTACAGTTTTTTTTATTCGCTTTGGTACTATTTTCACAAGTAAGGTGTACATTTTCAAAACTCTTAGTACAAAAATCCAAACTGATCACACTTGTAACGCAGCTAGTCATTCTTTTCAAAACCTGATGTAATGCTTTCAGTCAGTTGCACATGTTTTCAGTCCACATAATCATTATTTCAAACACAAGATTATTGTAATATGTAATGAGGTTTACATTTGGTTTAATCACTGAAACACAACAATATGATCTTCTTTCAGTTTAGTACTTTTAACAATCAGTTCATCCAACAGCAAACAATGCAAGATACATGTTTCAAATCAGCCTTATTAGAAGTGCTGAAATGAATATGCTACAGTACTATAAAAGACAGATTACACAGTTTTACTGTAACATTAGGCAATAAACTTACAGTACACAACATTTACATAATCTATAATTTCCAAATATCCATCATATATGTGATCAAGTGAAGGATCAATGAAGACATCCTCTACAATCATTTAGGCAAATGATAGTTTTTATTTTTCAGATATAATTGTAACGTAGGTATACTTTCTATAATGAAATGTAACTAAATGAGAACAAAACATAACATTTAGTGCACACATTAAATTAATTTGGATCAAGCCTGTCCTGAGCATTTGACCATAGATTCTCATCCACATCACAATGAATGTTACTGTATATAGTGGCCAATTGTGGTTACCATTATGTGAACTCAATTAGCTATAATGAGTATTCATCATGTGTGGTTACATGTATTTTAAATATTCATACAAACACACATTTTATTTCTGTAGTTCTCAAAATCCATATTCTGTATATTGCTGAAATGAAAATCTATAGGTTTACCAAATGATTAATTGATTAACCATTAAGATCCGTTGGATTAAATAATAGACAAAAGTATTAAACTGAACAAAAAGAGATGCAAATCAAAAGTTTGATAGTAAGAGCTTTATGAAAGGCAGTTACTGTGAATGAAACAATAATGTAGATGAAACACTTATTTTGTGTTGTGAAAAGGATACTTTGAGATTGTGTGAATTGTACTAACACAGTTGAAAACATGATGAAATGTTTGAAAAAAGTGCACTTTTGATGATCTGTTGTGAGAGTTTTGAAAATGTACACCTTACTTGTGAAAATAGTACCAAAGCGAATAAAAAAAACTGTAAGTGAAATCCATATGTTTGTTTGGCTGGAAGATAGTTATTTTACTTTATAAAGTTTTAAATATGGATATTTTACACAAACGTAGAACTTCGCTTCAGAAGGCCTTTATTAACCCGCCAGAGCCGTGTGGAGCATTGTTATCATGGATGGATGCACTTTTATGGACTTCAAAAAACATACAGCCATCCACTGCCAATATAAAGGTTGGAAGAGCCAGAACACTTTTAATATAACTCCGATTATATTCGTCTGAAAGAAGAATGTCATATACACCTATATGACTTGAGGGTGAGTAAATCACAGAAATGTCATTTTTGGGTGAACTGTCCCTTTAAGTTTCAATGAATGTTCTGGTTGGAAGGAGTTCTGAAATTTACAGTACATCTAGTACATCAAACTCACTTCAAAAGAGCAATAAAAATCCTGTTTTCCACGGCGTGACCCCTTTAAAGCTGAAGTCATGCGTTGTAATTTTGCTTTTGTCTCCCGCCAGCTCTCCGCACAGTCAGCCCTCGAGGAGAGCGAGCGCATCTTCACAGAGCTGGTGTGCTCTATCGAGCGACGGCGCGCTGAAGTGAAGGAGCTGATCCGGGGTCAGGAGAGGGCGGCAGTGAGCCAGGCTGAAGCGTTTCTTCAACAACTGGAGCAGGAGATAACAGAGCTGAAGAAAAGACATCAGTGAATTAGGAGAGCTCTCGCAAACAGAGGACCATATCGCCTTCCTGCAGGTAACGCTGCTGGTTATTCACAAATTGCTTTCTTATCCTAAGTTAAGTGCCTTATCTAAGCACACAGTGGTGGTTAGTTCATGAAGCACATTTTCAAACCTAATCAGTGTCTTTAGCCACTAAGCAACACTCACTTACTCCATAGTGAAGTTTTATTGGATTTTTTCAGAAATAGATGTTTCAAGTTCGAATAAAGAGTTCACCAAAAGATGAAAATTGTCATTATTTCTTCACCTTCATGTTGTTTCAAACCTGTTAAAGCAAAACAAAAGATATTTTTTAAGAATATCTTTCATTATATTTTCCTTATAATGAAAGGATAGCAGCCGGAAGCTTTTTAAAGTCAAAAAGGCACCATGAAAGTAGTCTGTGTGACTCATTTTGTGTTCAAATCTAGAGCTCATAAAATCTATTTAGTATGGAAGCCTGTTTCTGACTTAATTAGGTAATTGGTAATTGTGACTTATTTTCAGACTTTTGTTCTCACAATTTTCTCCATTTTGATTTGACATTTTGCAATTCAGGCTTATTTTTTTAATTTTAGAAAAACAAAATCTGAATTGCTAGGTGTTTTCTTAAAGTTTAGACTTAAAAAGGAAAGAAAGGATATATATATATATATATATATATATATATATATATATATATATATATATATATATATATATATATATATCCTTTCTTTCCTTTTTAAGTCTAAACTTTAAGAAACACCTAGCAACTCATATACACACACACACACACACACACACACATATGCTTGTATATATTTAAGAAATATTTTCATGTCTATACTGTATATAGATTTATAAATAAAAAAATATATAAATATTATTTTTTGGCTGTATATATATATATATATATATATATATATATATATTAAAATTATTATATACAGTGCACCCACAAACACAAACTTTTATTTTGGATCGTCTGACAGCCCTAATATATATTTTTTTATTAATTGATGAAGTTATTGTCTTTGCAGAGATGTAGCATTACAGTGAATTAATAATATTAATAATTAAAATATATATTATTTTGCCTCATTGTACTCCCCCCCCCCCCTTTTTTATTAAAGATACTATAAAATATCATATATGTGAAAAACACAAAACAACAGTGTGCACAGATATGTAATTTATAATAAGCACTGAAACATACTATAAAACAGAGATAATTGGCCATGTTTATTGCATGGTGACTTTAAAAATGTTTACTTTTGGGTGACCAGTTCCATCAAATGTGAGCAGAGCATACAGGATTGTCCTCTGGACTGTTTAGTATTCCTGGTTGTCATTGGGTTTCACATGGTGAACACCTGAATACCATGTGAAAAATTGAAAACTTCAAAGGACTGAAAGAGAGACACAGAATTGAGATTGCATCAGTCTGTCCTTTAATCTGTCATTGTGTGCTGAGATGAAAACTAGCCTTTGTGAACTGAAACCAGTATCAGGAATTGGATTTGAGTTGCTTAAGGTTTTTGATTCACACAGGCTTAAAGTCAAACCACTGCCTATGGCTAACATAGTTGCAATCATTTCCCCCATTGTTCTTATTCAGAACTGCAAGTCTCTGTGTGCTCAGCCTGTTCCTGTAGACTTGCCAAACATCACCTGTGACCCAAACTTTGGAAGCGTGATGGCGGTGGTGACAGAGTTTCAGGCTCTCCTCGAGGGACGTCTGTCAGGGCGGATTTGTCAATATCTCAGAGAAAGGTAAACAGTCTTGCATTGTGTTTTAAATGCCACAACTAAATCAATATTCCATTGTATTGTGAAATTACTCTAACACTCCTGTTCTGGTTTGCAGTGAGTGATGTAATTATTATTCAGAGCACTAAACCAAAGACAGATTCAGACTCGAATGAAGGTAAGAGTCCGTACAATTTAAAATGCCTAAGTGAAGTCTAGACAAAATTCTGTTTATAGAATCTGTTCTGAACCCTAGTGCGCTGCTTTGATGCATGCTGTCTACACTTAGTGTGACGAATGTTTATTCACTATGGAATGGAAAGTTTTCATGGATGTTAAGGGTTTCTGAATCATCAATGCCAATAAAAACATTTATTTTTTATACAAAAAACTGGCAATTGATTCCAACAGAATCTGGCATTAGCTTGTTGTTAAACTAGTTATAAATATAACTACTTGTATATAATGTAAAATTGTAATATGCAAAAAAAAAATAATACATTGCACTTTGACTTTTGATTTGATTTTGGATTATCTATACTTTTTAGATTTCAGTTAAAAAAAATATTGTTAAAATATTATAACAATTTAAAATAACAGCTTTCTGTTTAAATTAGGGCTGTCAAACGATTAATCGCATCCAAAATAAAAGTTTTTGTTTACATAATATATGTGGGTGCACTGTGCATATATATATATGTATGTATGTATGTGTTATAATATATATGTGTATTATGTGTATATATTACTGTGTATATATATATGTTATGTGTATGTGTGTGTGTGTGTGTGTGTGTGTATATATATATATATATATATATATATATATATATATATACACACACATGTATATTTAAGAAAAAAACATTTATATGTAAAATATTTATATATAATATAAATTATATATAAATCTATATACAGTATATACATGAAAATATTTATTTTATATATATATATATATATATATATATATATATATATATATATATATATATATATATATATATATATATATATATATATATATATAATTATACACAGTGCACCCATATATCTTATGTAAACACAAACTTTTATTTTGGATGCGATTAATCGTTTTACAGCCCTAATTTAAATATATTGTGAAATGTAATAAAAATCTTTGATTAAAAGCTGAATTTTCAGCGTCATTTCCCCAGTGTTCAGTGTCACATGACCCTACAGAAATCATTTTAATATGATGATTTGCAGCTCAAGAAACATTTCTTATAATTATCAATGTTAAAAACAGTTATTATTTGGAAACTGTGATGCATGTTTAAAGATTATTTAAAAAAAAAAGTTTTTAAAAGATTTTTTTTTTCATTGTAACTGTCTTTTTTGATCATTTGAATGCATCTTTGCTTAAAGTATTATTGTTTCTTAAAAAAAAAAAAAAAAAAAAAACTTTTGTGATTCCAAACTTTTAATTGGTAATGTAGATTATGACTTAAAATGCTGTCTAGGTGGGCGCTCACTAGGTTTTGGAACAGAGCTTAAAAATCAAAAACGTTAGAGGAGGTGTCATTTTAATTTATTAAAATAATGTTAATACTTTATTAATTTCATGTCAACTACATGTGAAAAAAAAAGCTTACAGGGTCATTTTTATTTTATTTCATAGCTATAGCACCATTGTTTGGCCAGCCTGTACAGATCCCTTTTACCGTCAGCGTCCCGACAATTGGTGTGTTTCCATTCTCGTCATTCGGTAAGTATCAGGAAAAGATTTAATTCTATAGTGTTGACCTGAGACATGACGAGATCAGGCCATGACCATGGTGTCATCTTTGACCTCTTTGTTTCTGTGTACGGTAAATCATTGTCTTATCTTCTCTTTCCTCTTCAGGATCGAGAACACAAGGTCCTCGTCAGAGACTACAGCCACGTAGGAGACGAAGGTAGCCTTAAGTGTGTCCTGAGAATCGCCTGAGTATTATTCATTGAAGAGGCCAAAGTCGGTTTGTCAGTGGTTTGGAATATGTACATTTTTCATGGTAAAAAATGTAAAGCTATATTAACCACAAACTCTTATTACTAAATAAGACGGAAATGTAAATGCAGATGCGTTTCAGTGTCTACTGTCCAAGTCTCAATGGTATAAACTTTAAACTTACAGAATGTTAAACTGTATATCTTATAATTACAGATTTGCTTGGAGTGAAAGTTAGAGTATTGTGTGTTCCAAACTTTTATGGAGGCCATATTATGCTCTTTTACAAAGTCTTGATTGACTTTTTAATGCTTAATTTTCACATATTTGACGTTGTTGCAGCACCTCTCTTCCCAGTCTGTCAGTAATGCTCTGTTTAATTCTCATCTGTATGAAGCCCCTCCTTCTGAAAAGCACAATTTGCTCTGATTGGTCGGCTTGACCAGTGTGTTGTGATTGGTCAAGCACTTCAAGCGCATTTCTGAAATATCCCGCTCTTTTCTCAAACCGTGAGTTTAACACACTAATAACTACAGTAGTTTTACAGGGGCAGAACATTTTCATGCTCAAACAACAACATAAGAGATCAAAGAAAGTTGAACATGTAAAAAAGCATAATTGGTCCATTTTAAACTAATTACTTGTTGACTAAGCTATGATTATAGTATTTTCTTAAGTATTAATCATGCACATTATATAGTGTACTATATTGGTGTAATTTATCAGTGTTTATCAACTGATGACGTCTATATTCATAGAAGTGTTATTTTAGCTTCATACGTCTGAACTGTATTTGTGTGTATTAAACATTGTTTAATTGCAAGTATTTTTAAAATTATGGAACAAAAAAATCATACAAAATAAAGTTTTTACAAGTAGTTTGATGGCTCTGGGATTTTACTGTGGAACCAATTGAATTAACCCTTGTGCATCAATTAAAAAAAGTTACACATAGGTACATAGAGGACAAAAATGTCTGTGTCAAAAAACGGTCATAAAAATGTGATGCTTTAATTTGGTATCATTTTAAAGAAGACCCTTCGCAAATTATTGCTAATGTAAAAAAATAAGTAAATCCCCAAAAAGTTATAAAGGTATAAGTTTATGAAAATTATTTTATATAAAATATATTTTATAAATCAGGTTGAACTCAAAACGGCAATAAAATCAAAGCCATAAATCTAAATGGGTTGTGTTCTAAATTTGAGGATGCTATCTCAAAAAATGAGCTTTCGGTAACAGTTTGTTTGGGTGTAGTAACATATTTCCCCCATTGGGTGCCAGCAAAACCCCACTGGTGCTCACAGTGATTGGATTTGTTATTTGCAGTTTTCTCTCTCAGTATTACAAACACGCACATGTGCACACACACACATATTTTTTATAACACACATACTAACCACACTCTGACGTCCATACCAACACACCCACACAAAAATCGTTGCATAATTTATCCAGTTGGCTCTATAAAATGCCGAAGCAGAAAACCGGAATAAAGCGATAATTTTTTTATAGGCCAAACCTAAAAAAATGGCACCATCTGATTAAAAATAGTGACAAATTAAATTTGAAGCCTTGCCAACAGAATTAAAGCCTCTTAACAAAGATTGTATAATTTTATAGTTAACTGAACCGTGGATTGAAAATTGCAGTTTTAATGGTTTTCAATGGGAACATTTTTGTCCAAAAGGTGCTGAGAGGGAGTCTTTTTGTACCTAATGCAAAAATATTTTTTAAGAAAATTATGGTGAAATACTAAAATTACATACCTCTAAATACACACCTGTGCCATTTTTTGCAGTTAGCTTTAACACATGCAAAGTGATAGAAAAAAACTGAAAAGGACGAAAATGTCCATAAGGAAACACAAGGGTTAGAAAAAAAAAAAATTCTGTATGCATGGAAGCATGTGAAGACTGAACCAGAGACAATATCAACCACCGGTTTTAACCCTCTTCTCTCTCTGTGTGTGCTGTGGCTTCACAAATGCTTTGCTGAATACCTCGGTTGTAAAGAGTGGTTATTTCAGTCAAAGTTGCTCTTCTATCAGCTTGAATCAGTCGGCCCATGTGACCTCTAGCATCAACAAGGCATTTTCGCCCACAGTTCTGCCGCATACTGGATGTTTTTCCCTTTTCACACCATTCTTTGTAAACCCTAGAAATGGTTGTGCGTGAAAATCCCAGTAACTGAGCAGATTGTGAAATACTCAGACACCAACAACCATGCCACGCTCAAAATTGCTTAAATCACCTTTCTTTCCCATTCTGACATTCAGTTTGGAGTTCAGGAGATTGTCTTGACCAGGACCACACCCCTAAATGCATTGAAGCAACTGTCATGTGATTGGTTGATTAGATAATTGCATTAATTAGAAATTGAACAGGTGTTCCTAATAATCTTTTAGTTGAGCGTGTATTCTAAGGCCCTGTTTTGCACGAGAACGCTCGCAGGTGAAAACGTAAAAATATTCTATTCGGATGTGCCTTTCGTTTACATGGCGACGGCGTTTCTGAGGCTTAAAACGCAAAAAAAGTGAAACCACCCTCCACAGTGGAAATCTTAAAACGCTCCACCGTCGCGTTCCCATGTAAACGGTAAAACGCAAAAGTCCGCTTGACAGTGAAGGTTGTACGCAGGCGCGTGGACTTGGTGTTTGTAGTATGCACTCCTAGCTGCCTGGAGTGCATACTACATTGAATTTCACACACTTTTGCGTCAACATTTGTACGCGGATTTCCCACACAAAACGCTCGTCTAAACGCAGAATAAAAAGTGATGACGTAACGCCACTTTTGCGTTTTCTTTCAGAATCGTTTCCGTGTAAACATACACTCTAAAAAAAAAAGGTTCTTCAGGGGTTCTTTGCGGTGGTCATGGTGCTATATAGCACCACTAAATCCAGTTCTGGTTCTTCAGGGGTTCTTCAGTGGTTCTCTGGGGTGGTTAACATGCTCTTATGGAACCTCTTATGGTTCTACATAGCACCATATGAAAAGGTAAGTGCTATATGGCACTTAAAATGGTTCCCCTATGATTACGAGCCAATTAACCACTTTTAGTGCTATTTAGCACCATTTTTTTTAGAGTGTAGCCTAAGATGTTTTAGCATGAACATGTTTGAGAAGCCCTGATCAATGAAACAAGACTTATACGCTTAGAAGTTGATGGAATCCTTTCTCTAAAAATGTGTTTAATGACAACCACTATTTCAATAATGAGAAACAACACCTACACGTGATTGGTCAAATGTTTAGGTTCGGTAAGATTTTTATGTTTTTAAAAGAAGTCTCTTGTTCACCAAGGCTGCAATTTTTTGATAAAACATACACAAAAACACAGTAATATTGTGAAATATTATGACAATTTAAAATTACTTTTTTATGTTAATATATATTAAATGTAATTTATTCCTCTGAAAAAAGCTGAATTTTCAGCATCATTACTCCAGTCTTCAGTGTCACATGATCCTTCACAAATCACTCTAATATGATGATTTTATGCTCCAAAAACATGTATGATTATTATCCATGTTGAAAACAGTTTTTTACATTTTTATTTCAGGATTCTTTGATGAATAGAAAGTTCAAAGAACAGCATTTATTTAATTAGAATCTTTTCTAACATTATAAATGTCTTTACTGTAACTTTTGATCAATGTAACTCATCCTTGATGAATAGAAGTATTGATTTCTTATTTATTTCCCCCCAAAATAAAATACAAATTCTTACTGACCCCAAACTTTTTAAAGGGTAGTGTTTAATGTAACAAAAGCTTTCCATTTCAGATAAAAGCTGTTCTTTTGAACTTTCTATTCATCAAAGAATCCTGAAATAAAAATATAAAAAACTGTTTTCAACATGGACAATAATCATACATGTTTTTGGAGCATAAAATCATCATATTAGAGTGATTTGTGAAGGATCATGTGACTGGAGTAATGACAGGAATAAATTACATTTTAATATATATTAACAAAAAAAGTCATTTTAAATGTTCATAATATGTCACAATATTACTGCGTTTTTGTGTATTTTTTTCAAAAAATTGCAGCCTTGGTGAGCAGAAGAAACTTCTTTTAAAAACAAAAAATCTTACAGACCCTAAACTTTTGACCGGTAGTGTATATCAGTAGAAAGCAGGGACTTTCCACTTTTTTTTTCTAAATGCTTAAAACCCTAAATGTGTTTCTCAGAATGGTGGAGCAGTAGCACAATATATTATGTATGTATGTTGCATGTAAAGCAAGTTTGCCCACCTGGAACTCCGATTTGCATAAAAGCAAGCAGAGTGGCCTTTTCCTGTTCTCCTGTGTGATTGGCCGCTTCAGGCCGTTTCGGACTGAAACCTGATAAGCTTCTGCTGTACCTGCATTATGTTCACGCCCAGTTTATACACAAACAATCATTGTTTCGTCCTCTCTGTCCTTGGTGACCAGTTTACTGCCTTTCATTTCACTCTCCTCTGACTGTACACATGTAGGGAAATGGCAGGAACAAATATCTCTGTCGACAAGGACCAATTCTGTTGCTCGGTGTGCTTGGAAGTGCTGTGGGAGCCGGTCTACTATTCCCTGCGGACATAGTTACTGTATGGAGTGTATTAAAGGTTACTGGAGGAAATGCGACTTAAAAGAGGAATACAGCTGCCCTCAGTGTCGACGCACCTTTAGCCCTAGACCTGTGCTGTCCAAAAACACAATGCTGGCTGATATAGTGGAGCAACTGAGGAGAACCGCCGTTCAAGATCCTCGTGCTCAAGGCAGAGAATGTGGAGTGTGATGTTTGCACTGGGAAGAAACACAGAGCTGTTAAGTTCTGTGTGAAATGTCAGACGTTGTACTGCGAAATTCACTTGAAGCTTCACAATGATAGGAATCGCGGAAGAATGCATCCACTTATTGAGGTTACAAAACAAGCGCAGAAAACAGTCTGTTCACGGCACAATAAATTGCGGGATGTTTACTGTCGCACAGACCAACAATGCATTTGTAGTTTGTGCTTTAAAGATGGACATAAGGGGCACAGCGTGGTGTCGGTGATGGAGGAGAGGACTGAAAAACAGGTAACAAAAACTGTAAAGAAAATCTTTGAATTGCACAAATTAGAGTTTGAAGATGGCAAAATTCTCACGCTTCTGGTTAACCAAACAGAAACATCTTGAGGAAGTGTGGAAGAAGTCAAAACAGAGGTGCAAGGAACGTGAAAAGGAGCTCAGACACATTGTGAAATACGTCAAGGTAGGTCTACTGTTGTGAACATTTCAGATAACGACAGATCGCGTATTTTTGTGTGGAACACATCTGCGCTTTTGCTTTATTAAAGGAGTAGTTCAATTTTGAGAACTTTTGCTGATAATTTACTCACCCCATGTCATCCAAGATGTCCATGTCTTTCTTTCTTCAGTCGAAAAGAAATTAAGGTTTTTGATGAAAACATTCCAGGATTTTCTCCATATAATGGACTTCAATGGGAACCAAACGGTTCAAAATGAGAGATTCAATGCAGCTTCAAAGGACTTTACACGATTCCAGACGATGAATAAGGGTCTTATCAAGCGAAACGATCGTTCATTTAATAAATAAATATCAAAGTTTAAGTTTTATAAGCTCAAATGCTTGCCTTGCTCTGTTCTGTGATGCACGTTCGTGACTTTCCTGTTCAAACTCGTTCACCAAAATGAACGAATCTTTTTCCGAGTTAATTCATTGAATGAACCAAATGACTTGGAAAGATTCGATATTTTGATGAACGATATCGAACAGGAGAGTCACAAACGTGCATCACAGAACAGAGCAAGGCGAGCATTTGAGCTTATAAAACTTAAACTTTGATATTTATTTATTAAATGAACAATCGATTTCGCTTGATAAGACCCTTATTCATTGTCTGGAATCGTTTAAAGCCCTTTGAAGCTGCACTGAAACTCTCATTTTGAAACCGTTTGGTTCCTATTGAAGTCCATTATATGGAGAAAATCCTGGAATGTTTTCATCAAAAACCTTAATTTCTTTTCGACTGAAGAGAGAAAGACATGGATATCTTGGATGACGAGGGGTGAGTAAATTATCAGCAAAAGTTTTTTTTTTTTTTTTTTTTTTAAAGTGAATTACTCCTTTAACCCCTGGTCCAGTTTGAGTAAATTAATAAAAAACTACTAGGAATGGAACAAAACTTGGTTGGGAACACCATATGAATGAAAAATATGGGGTGGTGATGGCGCAGTGGCGAATAAGACACATGCCTTTGGTGTGAGAGACCCGGGTTCGAATCCACTGTGAGACACCAATGTGTCCCTGAGGAAGACACTTAACCCCTAGTTGCTCCAGAGGCATGTGACCTCTGACATATATAGCTAGTGTAAGTCACTTTGGATAAAAGCATCAGCTAAATGAATAAATGTAATGTAAATGTAGAGTCATATACTGAATAATGATGTTATTTTTGTGGGATACAAACTACAAATCAGCCAGAATGCTGGGAAAAATCCAGCAATGAAAGTGTTAAACTCTCTAAAACATCTAGGCCTGGTTCACAGACACAGCTTAGATTAAGCCAGGATTAGGTTTTAGTTAAATTAGGACATTTAGGTCGCTTTTATAAACATGCCATTGAAAAAAAAAACATTACTGGTGCGAATTTTGAGACAAAACTATGGCATTGGAAGTTGCTTTCAATTAAAATTGCTCAAACGTTTTAGTCTTAGAGTTAACCTCTTAACTGTCACCCCCCCCCCCTTTTTTGAATAGACATGAAAATGCACATTTCTAACTTAAATGGTTGTAATTCAAGAATGCTTTGGAATATAGACATATGATTGGTCTTGTTTTAAAGAAGACATTTGGCAGATTTTTGTAGAATTTATGGAAATGTACAATGTAAAAATATTAATTATTTATATTTTACATAAAATATATATTTTCAAAACCTGCTAAAACTGCAGAAAAATCAAAGCCAAAAAGTTGTGTTTCAAATTTTAGGTTGATGTCTCAAAAAATGAGCTTTCAGTAAGATTTTGTTTGAGCGCAGTACCAAACTTTTTCACTAGGGCACAATCAGACTCCATTACTGCCCATATAAGGCGTCTGCATTTCCATTCCTGTTTTGAGTGATATGAACCATTGTTTCCACAATTTTCATACAATTTATGAAGTAGAGATCCTATTCAGAAGTAGTATGGGAAGTTTAGCAGATTCTGATATGAATTCAACCTCTAAGAAACACATAGCCTACAAAGAACCTTCATGTAAGTCATAGCTCGCTGCCATGTCACAAATGGTGAATTTATTATTTTTCTTGATTTCAAACTTTTCAGACCTTTTTTTCCAAAAAAAATCTATCTTTTGAACTTTTGGCATGAAAACAAACTGAGGTATCTACCCCTAGATTTTTCATGTTCACTGCTATTTTTAAAAAAAGGTCTGAAACTCGCTTTATGAGTATGGAAATATTCTTGTTGCGTATTGATAAATTATGGTTCCTCTGTAATATATTTTGAAAATCAGTCACCAAATATGGAAACTAGAGATTGTAAGCTTTCAAATGATATATAGTTTGTCAATATCACTAAAGGTATTTACTAAGATATAATTGATTTAAAAATATAGTGGCAAACGTCCCATCTGTGGGACGGTGACAGTTAAGTGTTAAACAACCATTTCTGTCAATGCAATAGCGTTCTGCACAAGCGTTTGAGGAGGACAGTGAAAAGATCTTCCTCCGACTGCTGCGCACCGTTGAAAAGAAGCATTCGGAGGTGAAAGAGCAGATCAGAGCTGAGGAGAGGACAGCTCTCAGCCAGACGGAGAAGCTTCTAGAACGACTGAATCAACAGATAGTTGAACAAAGAAGAGGAGAGGCCGAGCTTGAGGCGCTCTCAAACACTGAGGATCATATCCTTTTCTTACAGGTGAAGTCTGACATATCAACTCAATTTGTTTGTTTGGCTGGGGGTTACGATACTCCACAAAGAAACACTATGTGAACAGCTGAAGAAAAGAAGTTGCTTTCATTTTCTTTGTTTATAGCCTGTGGGGGAATTTGGGCCATGCAGCGAATACATGCAGTGTGTGTTTGCTTGTACATTCACACACTAACTTAATGTCTAACTCACCTGTGCAGAACTATAAGGATGCTCTGTGCTCCACCTGACGCTGGAGGTCGGCCCAGCATTGATGTCCATCCGGCACTTTTCCTTTGCTGATTTTGAGAAAGCTCTGACAGAGCTGAGAGATAAAGTCAGGGAGGTCTGTGACAGAGAATCAACAAAGATCTCAGAGTTAGGTGAGTATATAAACACAGATCCACAAGATCTAGTCCTCCAGAGCTGAAACCTGCTTTGCATTCTGTCATCTGCTGATGCCCAAATGTCTGTTGACAGCGAACACTGTTATATTTTACAGTTGATGAGCATGATCAGTCAGCTGAAAACTCCCTGAGTTGTCCGTTGAACACTGAAAACAGGTACGGACACTCGCATCCTCCCAGCAAGTGAGTCATCAAACCACATCAACTCAGGCATGTTTACCGCTGTGTGTTAAATGCATCTGACGTAATTCAACTCTCTGACCTTTTCCAGCCCATAGACATTTAAAACAGACTGAGCCGAAGGACCAGAGGAGACTTCTTACAATGTGAGTTCTGATTTAGCACCTATTGGTTATCATGTACATCCAGCTGGTTGTTATCGCAAAATAAACCCTGACAGGGTGTTCAGAACCCCCGACATGAAGCTGAATGAACATTATCCTGCTTATTACACAGCTACTTATATTTTATTAGCTCATTATACGATGGTCTGCCTGAATACCTTATTTGTATTGGCAGGAAAGTGCACATTAAAACAGTTTAATGCACAGGTAGTTCCAGTCAGTTTAATCACCATTCTATATTAAAGGAGTAGTTCACTTTTTAAAAAAACTTTTGCTGATAATTTTCTCACCCCCATGTCATCCAAGATGTCCACGTTTTTCTTTCTTCAGTAGAAAAGAAATTAAGGTTTTTGATGAATGAGACTTAGACCTGAGTGCAAAAATGGAGCCTCCATTTTTGCACTCAGGTCTAAGTCTCATTCATCAAAAACCTTAATTTCTTTTCTACTCGAAAATTTCGACCCCTCAAAAAAAAAAAAAAACGACAGTGTTACCCCTTTGGTTTTTTTGGGGGGTCAAAATTTTGAGTTTCTCCATATCTCTTGAAACTCTGGATTCTGATAGAGGGCCATGAGACTTAGACCTGAGTGCAAAAATGGAGCTCTAGACCCTTCCTGAGCTGAGATATTGCGATCCCACATAGCATTTATGCACTCAGGTCTAAGTCTCATGGCCCTCTATCAGAATCCAGAGTTTCAAGAAGATCAGAGAAACTCAAAATTTCAACCCCTAAAAAAAAAAACAAAAAAAAACGACAGTGTTACCCCTTTGGGTTTTTTTGGGGTTGAAATTTTGAGTTTCTCCAATCTTCTTGAAACTCTGGATTCTGATAGAGGGGCATGAGACTTAGACCTGAGTGCATAAATGGAGACTCTAGACCCTTCCTGAGCTGAGATATTGCGATACCTATCGTAGCATTTATCCGAATTTAAACCACTATATTTATAATGGGATAAATGCTACGCTGAATGTTCATATCTCAGCTCAGGAAGGGTCTAGAGCCTACATTTTTGCGCTCAGGTCTAAGTCTCATGGCCCTCTATCAGAATCCAGAGTTTCAAGAAGATCAGAGAAACTCAAAATTTCGACCCCTCAAAAAAAGGACAGTGTTACCCCTTTGGTTTTTTTTGGGTGTCGAAATTTTGAGTTTCTCCGATCTTCTTGAAACTCTGGATTCTGATAGAGGGCCATGAGACTTAGACCTGAGTGTAAAAATGGAGGCTCTAGACCCTTCCTGAGCTGAGATATTGCAATCCCACGTAGCAGTTATCCAATTATAAACCACTATTTTTATAATGGGATAAATGCTACACTGAGATGTGCATATCTCAGCTCAGGAAGGGTCTAGAGCCTCCATTTTTGCACTCAGGTCTAAGTCTCATGGCCCTCTATGAGAATCCAGAGTTTCAAGGAGATCAGAGCAATGAAAATTTTGACCCTCAAAAAAAAAACCCACAGTAGTTACCCCTTTTGGTTTTTTGTTGGTTTTCGAAAATTTTGAGTTTCTCTCGATCTTCTTGAAACTCTGGATTCTGATAGAGGGCCATGAGACTTAGACCTGAGTGCAAAAATGGAGGCTCTAGACCCTTCCTGAGCTGAGATATTGCGATCCTACGATAGCATTTATCCCATTATAAACCACAATTTTTATAATGGGATAATTGCTATGCTGGATGTTCATATCTCAGGCTCAGGAAGGGTCTAGAGCCTCCATTTTAGCACTCAGGTCTAAGTCTCATGGCCCTCTATGAGAATCCAGAGTTTCAAGAAGATCAGAGCAACTCAAAATTTCGATCCCTCAAAAAAAAAAAAAAAACGACAGTGTTACCCCTTATGTTTTTTTTGGTGTGTCGAAAATTTTGAGTTTCTCCGATTTTCTTGAAACTCTGGATTCTGATAGAGGGCCATGAGACTTAGACCTGAGTGCAAAAATGGAGGCTCTAGACCCTTCCTGAGCTGAGATATTGCGATAATTATAATGGCATACAGATCCATTATGATATCTGGGATTATTATAATGGCATAAATGCTACGTGAGATCTCAATATCTCAGCTCTGGAAGGGTCTAGAGCCTCCATTTTTGCACTCAGGTCTCAAGTCCCATGGCCCTCTATCAGAATCCAGAGTTTCAAGAAGATCAGAGCAACTCAAAATTTCGACCCCTCAAAAAAAAAAACGACAGTGGTACCCCTTATGTTTTTTTGTTGGTGTGCGAAAATTTTAAGTTTCTCCGATCTTCTTGAAACTCTGGATTCTGATAGAGGGCCATGAGACTTAGACCTGAGTGCAAAAATGGAGGCTCTAGACCCTTCCAGAGCTGAGATATTGGGATAATTATAATGGCATACAGAGCTGAGATATTGGGATAATTATAATGGCATAAATGCTACGTGAGATCTCAATATCTCAGCTCTGGAAGGGTCTAGAGCCTCCATTTTTGCACTCAGGTCTAAGTCCCATGGCCCTCTATCAGAATCCAGAGTTTCAAGAAGATCAGAGCAACTCAAAATTTTGACCCTCAGAAAAAAAAAAACGACAGTGGTACCCCTTATGTTTTTTTGTTGTGTTTCGAAATAATAAGTTTCTCCGATCTTCTTGAAACTCTGGATTCTGATAGAGGGCCATGAGACTTAGACCTGAGTGCAAAAATGGAGGCTCTAGACCCTTCCAGAGCTGAGATATTGCGAATCCTACATAGCATTTATCCCAATTGTAGACCACTGATTTTTATAATGGGATAAATGCTACGCTGAGATGTTCATATCTCAGCTCATGGAAGGGTCTAGAGCCTCCATTTTTGCACTCAGGTCTAAGTCCCATGGCCCTCTATCAGAATCCAGAGTTTCAAGAAGATCAGAGCAACTCAAAATTTTGACCCAAAAAAAAAAACGACAGTGGTACCCCTTATGGTTTTTTTTTTGGGTGTCGAAAATATGAGTTTCTCCGAATCTTCTTGAAACTCTGGATTCTGATAGAGGGCCATGAGACTTAGACCTGAGTGTAAAAATGGAGGCTCTAGACCCTTCCAGAGCTGAGATATTGGGATCATTATAATGGCATTCATGACCATTATAAACTGCGATTATTATAATGGGATAAATGCTACGCTGAGATGTTCATATCTCAGCTCTGGAAGGTCTAGAGCCTCCATTTTTGCACTCAGGTCTAAGTCCCATGGCCCTCTATCAGAATCCAGAGTTTCAAGAAGATCAGAGCAACTCAAAATTTTGACCCTCAAAAAAAAAAACTGACAGTGGTACCCCTTATGTTTTTTTGTTGTTTTTTTGTGCGAAGAAATTGAGTTTCTCCGATCTTCTTGAAACTCTGGATTCTGATAGAGGGCCATGAGACTTAGACCTGAGTGCAAAATTGGAGGCTCTAGACCCTTCCAGAGCTGAGATATTGGGATAATTACTAATGGCATTACAGAGCTGAGATATTGGGATAATTATAATGGCATAAATGCTATGCTGAGATGTTCAATATCTCAGCTCTGGAAGGGTCTAGAGCCTCCATTTTTGCACTCAGGTCTAAGTCTCATGGCTCTCTATCAGAATCCAGAGTTTCAAGAAGATCAGAGCAACTCAAAATTTCAACCCTCAAAAAAAAACGACAGTGTTACCCCTTATGTTTTTTTGGGTGCGGAAAAATTTTGAGTTTCTCCAATCTTCTTGAAACTCTGGATTCTGATAGAGGGCCATGAGACTTAGACCTGAGTGCAAAAACGGAGGCTCTAGACCCTTCCTGAGCTGAGATATTGGGATAATTATAATGGCATTTATCAGAGCTGTAGACTATTGGGATATTTATAATGGCATAAATGCTACGTGAGATGTTCATATCTCAGCTCTGGAAGGGTCTAGAGCCTCCATTTTTGCGCTCAGGTCTAAGTCCCATGGCCCTCTATCAGAATCCAGAGTTTCAAGAAGATCAGAGCAACTCAAAATTTTGACCCCTAAAAAAAAAACGACAGTGTTACCCCTTTGGTTTTTTTGGGGTGTGCGAAAATTTGAGTTTCTCAGATCTTCTTGAAACTCTGGATTCTGATAGAGGGCCATGAGACTTAGACCTGAGTGCAAAAATGGAGGCTCTAGACCCTTCCTGAGCTGAGATATTGCGATCCCTCGTAGCATTTATCCCATTATAAACCACTATTTTTATAATGGGATAAATGTTACGCTGGATGTTCATATCTCAGCTCAGGAAGGGTCTAGAGCCTCCATTTTTGCGCTCAGGTCTAAGTCTCATGGCCCTCTATCAGAATCCAGAGTTTCAAGAAGATCAGAGAAACTCAAAATTTCGACCCTCAAAAAAAAAAAAAAATGACAGTGTTACCCCTTTTGGGTTTTTTTTGGGTCGAAATTTTGAGTTTCTCCGATCTTCTTGAAACTCTGGATTCTGATAGAGGGCCATGAGACTTAGACCTGAGTGCAAAATTGGAGGCTCTAGACCCTTCCTGAGCTGAGATATTGCGATCCCATGTAGCATTTATCCCATTATAAACCACTATTTTTATAATGGGATAAATGCTATGCTGGATGTTCATATCTCAGCTCAGGAAGGGTCTAGAGCCTCCATTTTTGCACTCAGGTCTAAGTCTCATGGCCCTCTATCAGAATCCAGAGTTTCAAGAAGATCAGAGAAACTCAAATTTCGACCCCTAAAAAAAAACGACAGTGTTACCCCTTTGTTTTTTTTGGTGGTTCGAAATTTTGAGTTTCTCCCAATCTTCCTGAAACTCTGGATTCTGATAGAGGGCCATGAGGACTTAGACCTGAGTGCAAAAATGGAGGCTCTAGACCCTTCCTGAGCTGAGATATTGCGATCACCATCATAGCATTTATCCCATTATAAACCACTAATTTTATAATGGGATAAATACTATGCTGAGATGTTCATATCTCAGCTCAGGAAGGGTCTAGAGCCTCCATTTTTGCACTCAGGCTAAGTCTCATGGCCCTTTATCAGAATCCAGAGTTTCAAGAAGATCAGAGAAACTCAAAAATTTTGACCCCTCAAAAAAATACGAGCAGTGTTACCCCTTTGGTTTTTTTGGGGTGTCGAAATTTTGAGTTTCTCTAATTTTCTTGAAACTCTGGATTCTGATAGAGGGCCATGAGGCTTAGACCTGAGTGCAAACATGGAGGCTCTAGACCCTTCCTGAGCTGAGATATTGAGATCTCATGTAGCATTTATGCCATTATAATATCCACTATTTTTATAGCTCTGATAAATGCTACGTTATAATTATCCCAATATCTCAGCTCTGGAAGGGTCTAGAGCCTCCATTTTTGCACTCAGGTCTAAGTCTCATGGCCCTCTATCAGAATCCAGAGTTTCAAGAAAATCAGGGAAACTCAAAATTTCAAGCTCTCAAAAAAAAAAACGACAGTGTTACCCCTTATGGTTTTTTTGGGGTGTCGAAATTTTAAGTTTCTCCAATCTCTTGAAACTCTGGATTCTGATTAGAGGGCCATGAGACTTAAACCTGAGTGCAAAAATGCAGCTCAGGCCTAAGTCTTTAGGTCTAAAATGCAATCAGGTCTAAGAGGCTCTAGATCCTTCCAGAGCTAACATATTGGGATAACTATAATGAAATACAGAGCTGAGATATTGGGATAATTATAATGGCTTAAATGCTACGTGAGATCTCAATACTCTCAGTTCTGGAAGGGTCTAGAGCCCCCATTTTTGCACTCAGGTCTAAGTCCCATGACCCTCTATCAGAATCCAGAGTGAGACTCTGGATTCTGATAGATGGTCATGGGACTTAGACCTGAGTGCAAAATGGAGTCTCTAGATCCTACCTGACCTGAGATATTGAGATCCCATTTCGCTCCATGAAATAAACTAAAAGGGGTACCACTGTCATGTTTTTTTTTCAGGGGGCGAAATTTTGAGTTTCTCCAATCTTCTCAAAACTCTGGATTCTGATAGAGGGCCATGAGACTTAGACCTGAGTGCAAAAATGGAGTCTCTAGATCCTTCCTGAGCTGAGATATTGAGATCCCATTTCGCCCCATGAAAAAAACTAAAAGGGGTACCACTGTAGTTTTTTTTTTGGGGGGGGCGAAATTTTGAGTTTCTCCAATCTTCTCAAAACTCTGGATTCTGATAAAGGGCCATGAGACTTAGACCTGAGTGCAAAAATGAAGTCTCTAAACCCTTCCTGAGCTGAGATATTGAGATCCCATTTCGCCTCCACGAAAAAAACTAAAAGGGGTACCACTGTTGTTTTTTTTTCAGGGGCGAAATTTTGAGTTTCTCCAATCTTCTCAAAACTCTGGATTCTGATAGAGGGCCATGAGACTTAGACCTGAGTGCAAAAATGGAGTCTCTAGGTCCTTCCTGAGCTGAGATATTGAGATCCCATTTCACCCCCCAAAAAAACTAAAAGGGGTACCACTGTCATTTTTTTGGGGGGGCGAAATTTTGAGTTTCTCCAATCTTCTCAAAACTCTGGATTCTGATAGAGGGCCATGCGACTTAGTCATGAGTGCAACAATGAAGTCTCTAAACCCTTCCTGACCTGAAATATTGAGATCCCATTTCGCCCCCGAAAAAAACTAAAAGGGGTACCACTGTCGTTTTTTTTTCAGGGGGCGAAATTTTGAGTTTCTCCAATCTTCTCAAAACTCTGGATTCTGATAGAGGGCCATGAGACTTAGACCTGAGTGCAAAAATGGAGTCTCTAGATCTTTCCTGAGCTGAGATATTGAGATCCCCTTTCGCCCCATGAAAAAAAACTAAAAGGAGTACCAATGTAGTTTTTTTCGGGGGCGAAATTTTGATTTACTCAAATCTTCTCAAAACTCTGGATTCTGATAGAGGGCCATGAGACTTAGACCTGAGTGCAAAAATGGAGTCTCTAAACCCTTCCTGAGCTGAGATATTGAGATCCTCCAATCTTCTCAAAACTCTGGATTCTGATAGAGGGCCATGAGACTTAGACCTGAGTGCAAAAATGGAGTCTCTAGACCCTTCCTGAGCTGAGATATTGAGATCCCATTTCGCCCCATGAAAAAAACTAAAAGGGGTACCACTGTCGTTTTTTTTCGGGGGGCAAAATTTTGAGTTTCTCCAATCTTCTCAAAACTCTGGATTCTGATAGAGGGCCATGAGACTTAGACCTGAGTGCAAAAATGGAGTCTCTAGATACTTCCTGAGCTGAGATATTGAGATCCCATTTCGCCCCCCCCAAAAAAAAAACTAAAAGGAGTACCACTGTCATTTTTTTCGGGGGCGAAATTTTGATTTACTCCAATCTTCTCAAAACTCTGGATTCTGATAGAGGGCCATGCGACTTAGACCTGAGTGCAAAAATGGAGTCTCTAGATACTTCCTGAGCTGAGATATTAAGATCCCATTTCGCCCCCCAAAAAAACTAAAAGGGGTACCACTGTCGTTTTTTTTTTTCTTTTGGGGGCGAAATTTTGATTTACTCCAATCTTCTCAAAACTCTGGATTCTGATAGAGGGCCCTGAGATTTAGACTTGAGTGCCAAAATGGTGTATCTAGACCCTTCCTGAGCTGAGATATTGAGATCCCATTTCGCCCCATGAAAAAAACTAAAAGGGGTACCACTGTCATTTTTTTCAGGGGGCAAAATTTTGAGTTTCTCCAATTTCTCAAAACTCTGGATTCTGATAGAGGGCCATGAGACTTAGACCTGAGTGCAAAAATGGAGTCTCTAAACCCTTCCTGAGCTGAGATATTGAGATCCCATTTCGCCCCATGAAAAAAAAAACTAAAAGGGGTACCACTGTAGTTTTTTTTGGGGGGCAAATTTTGAGTTCCTCCAATCTTCTCAAAACTCTGGATTCTGATAGAGGGCCATGAGACTTAGACCTGAGTGCAAAAATGGAGTCTCTAAACCCTTCCTGAGCTGAGATATTGAGATCCCATTTCGCCCCATGAAAAAAAAAACTAAAAGGGGTACCACTGTAGTTTTTTTTTGGGGGCAAAATTTTGAGTTTCTCCAATCTTCTCAAAACTCTGGGTTCTGATAGAGGGCCATGAGACTTAGACCTGAGTGCAAAAATGGAGTCTCTAGATCCTTCCTGAGCTGAGATATTAAGATCCCATTTCGCCCCCCCAAAAAAACTAAAAGGGGCACCACTGTCGTTTTTTTCAGGGGGCAAAATTTTGAGTTTCTCCAATCTTCTCAAAACTCTGGATTCTGATAGAGGGCCATGAGACTTAGACCTGAGTGCAAAAATGGAGTCTCTAGACCCTTCCTGAGCTGAGATATTGAGATCCCATTTCGCCCCATGAAAAAAAACTAAAAGGGGTACCACTGTCGTTTTTTTTTCGGGGGCGAAATTTTGAGTTTCTCCAATCTTCTCAAAACTCTGGATTCTGATAGAGGGCCATGCGACTTAGTCATGAGTGCAACAATGAAGTCTCTAACCCCTTCCTGACCTGAAATATTGAGATCCCATTTCGCCCCATGAAAAAAACTAAAAGGGGTACCAATGTAGTTTTTTTTGGGGGACGAAATTTTGATTTACTCAAATCTTCTCAAAACTCTGGATTCTGATAGAGGGCCATGAGACTTAGACCTGAGTGCAAAAATGGAGTCTCTAAACCCTTCCTGAGCTGAGATATTGAGATCCTCCAATCTTCTCAAAACTCTGGATTCTGATAGAGGGCCATGAGACTTAGACCTGAGTGCAAAAATGGAGTCTCTAGACCCTTCCTGAGCTGAGATATTGAGATCCCATTTCGCCCCATGAAAAAAACTAAAAGGGGTACCACTGTCGTTTTTTTTCGAGGGGCAAAATTTTGAGTTTCTCCAATCTTCTCAAAACTCTGGATTCTGATAGAGGGCCATGAGACTTAGACCTGAGTGCAAAAATGGAGTCTCTAAACCCTTCCTGAGCTGAGATATTGAGATCCCATTTCGCCCCATGAAAAAAACTAAAAGGGGTACCACTGTCGTTTTTTTTCAGGGGGCGAAATTTTGAGTTTCTCCAATCTTCTCAAAACTCTGGATTCTGATAGAGGGCCATGAGACTTAGACCTGAGTGCAAAAATGGAGTCTCTAGATACTTCCTGAGCTGAGATATTAAGATCCCATTTCGCCCCCCCAAAAAAACTAAAAGGGGTACCACTGTCATTTTTTTGAGGGCGCGAAATTTTGATTTACTCCAATCTTCTCAAAACTCTGGATTCTGATAGAGGGCCATGAGAATTAGACCTGCATGCAAAAATGGAGTCTCTAAACCCTTCCTGAGCTGAGATATTGAGATCCCATTTCGCCCCATGAAAAAAAACTAAAAGGGGTACCACTGTCGTTTTTTTTCGGGGGCGAAATTTTGATTTACTCCAATCTTCTCAAAACTCTGGATTCTGATAGAGGGCCATGAGACTTAGACTTGAGTGCAAAATGGAGTCTCTAGACCCTTCCTGAGCTGAGATATTGAGATCCCATTTCGCCCCCGTCCCCCCCCCCAAGATGTTCTTCATACTTTAAAATAGCTTGAATGTTATTCCACACCTTTTCCTCATATACTATAGGTGGTTCTATGTGGTTCCTGATACAAAAAAAAAGGCATTCGGTGGGCCAACAAGGCACACTGAGGAGGCCCCTTATAGCTGTTGTCATCTTGGTTGCTCTCTGTAAGTTCGACCCCTGGGTGTGCAGCTTCAGGGTTTGTGTGCTGCATCAGAGAAATGTAAATCTACCGGAACCACCTGCAGATTAATCAGATCTTAATAGTGAGAGCAATCATAAATTGTGTCAATTCCTGAGTGTGTTTTGAGCCACAGATAATGATGGCCTCAAGAAGACCAGATCTCCAAACCCACACAACACTTGTTAGTTTTCAGCTAAATTTGATTGAAGTGCTAATATAAATCTCGTTTTCAATGTGCCTAAGGAAACTGGAAGTCACCGCAAAACGTGTAAACAACAATTCCATGTCATGTTTGGTGTGTTAGGATGATTCAGCTGAGCTGTCGATTACTGTATCAACAGCTAAGAATCAGACACATGAGAATCAGAGTTTGACAGAGAAAGAGCTGTTAGGATGAAGGTGTCTCAGTATGAAGCGAAAACTCCCCCTTCGTTCCAATTTCATGGACTGGAACTTCAGTTGAGCTGGAACAGATTGGAATGGAAGGGGATGCAAGAGTCATACGTGTCACACAAGAGGGTGTGGACCGCCACAACTTCCTGGAAAAGCACAATAGCATGAAAAGTACAATCTGTATTCGTTCTGTCTGTCCATTGAGGACACAATAAATGGCACAGACATATATGTATTGTAGACTTGGAATAAAGCCTTTTCCCCATTATAATGTGATTCACAGGACCAGACACCAGTTATCTTGCCAAGAAAAAGCTGTCTATGAGTTTTCGTGTTTCTCCTTCCTCTCACCCGATCATGCCTTTATGTTTCTCCTTCCTCACCCCAACATGCATTTATGTTTTTACTTCCTCTCACCCCATCAGGCCTTTATTTCACTGAGTCAGTACAGTGAGGATTTAGCTTATATACACCACTCTGTGACTGACAACTTCGAAAAAACATGTTGCTTGTTTTAAAAATGGAACATATTCCTCATGCTTAAACATGATACAATCCACTTTCCATATTAAGAAACTTCTCTTCCGTGTATACATTTGTGGACATTGCATCAGTTGAACGGCATTCCTTTCCTTGTAAAGAATATGCCAACTGTTCAAAAATACATCATGTAATTATTATTAGATTGACCCTGGATTACAAAACCAGGGTCAAGTAGCACAGGTATATATTTGTGGCAATAGCCAACAAGACATTGTGTGGGTCAAAGTGATTGATTTTTATTGTATGCCAAAAAGCATTATGATATTAAGTATTCATGTTCCATGAAGATATTTTGTAAATCGACCTACCATAAAAATGTATTTTTGTGAGTGGATGAAGCAACTTCATTTGGACAACTCTAAAGGCGTAAGATTTATTGCACCCTGCACCCAGGTTCCAGATTTTTTGCACCCAGATTCCATATGTTCAATAGATTTTTTGCACCCTGCACCCAGGTTCCAGATTTTTTGCACCCAGATTCCATATGTTCAATAGTTGGATCTCTGCCAAATATCGTCCTATCCCAACAAACCATACATCAATGGAAAGCTTATCTATTTAGCTTTCGGATGAAATATAAATCTCAATTTCAAGAAATTTACCCTCATGACTGGTTTCGTGGTCCAGGATTCTGTTCTATTCACGCGTATTCTAGTTCCCCCTGCTTCTCTGACTCGTTCAATCATGGTTTTGCTCGTCTGTCATGGTGACATATGTTTAGTTGGCATCTGTCCCAGCTCCCATGCAGAGTCGCTCTTGCTCTGGATGCTGCGTTGCCATGGAGAACAGCTTGCAATCACAATAGCACTACCGTAGTGAGCAGGTGATTTCAAAACTGCACTTTCACCGACTGCCCAGGGCCTCATACACGCTACGGTAATAGTAGACAGGAATCGATGCGGATGTTGTGAGGTGCTTGGTCGTGTCCAATATGCTGAGCTTTGGCAGGAGAAAATTAAAGATGCGTTTATGTAGGTTTTTGAGAGAATCCAGTGTCGAGTGTAGTTTTTAAAGAAAGCTGTTTATTATTAGTGCCGTTGAGTATTCATCACTGCTGTGAAGTGCTATGAAGGCATGATGTATTTTTGTAGGCCAAAACCCGGAGTTTGCATTTTAGCACTTCCGGTTCCATCGGCCGAAATTCAATGGGTTTTTGGTGAAATACCTGAAAGGTCAAGATATTTTTATGGATTATCCTACAACATAAAATACACCAGTAAAACCACCTTGAAGAATGATCGAGTTAACTTAATGATCGTGATGTTGATGTCATGTGACCATGGTTTAGTTCGTTCATAGCCTACGTTTAGCTTTTTAATTTTACCGATTGTGTGTATAGGCTTTAAACTTCATAAAACTTTGTGCACATGATTATCATGATGAAAAACAAAACGTGTAAGAATCAAAACCATTTGTCGGTCACAGAGATTATTATCGAAATTTAATGAGCTTATTCTCAAAATTGTATTTCCACGTTTTTTCTTTTCTCGCAATACGACTTTATTCTCGGAAATTAATGAGTTTATTCTCAATATTGTATTTCGAATTTATTCTCGAAATTTAATGAGTTTTGTCTCAAAATTGTATTTCAACTTTTTTCTCGAAATTTTATTATTTTTTTCTCGAAACGAAAGATTGTATTTCGACTTTATTCTTGAATAGAGTTTATTCTCAAAATTGCATTTTGACTTTTTTTTCAAAATTTATCACGTTTTTTTACTCGTAACACAACGACTTAATTCTCTGAAATTAATGAGTTTATTCTCAAAATTGTATTTCGACTTTTTTTTCTCGAAATTTAATGACTTTTTTTCTCGAAACACAACGACTTTATTGTCGACATTTAATAAGTTTATTCTTAAGATTGTATTTCGACTTTTTTCTCAAAATTTAACGAGTTTAATCTTGTATTATAATGACTTTAAATATGTCATAGAAATGAATTATGTTTGTTGAAACCTTCTAAAATGGTTAAACACAAACAAATAAGTTAGCTTCATTTGTAATAAAATCCATACTTTAATATTTTTGATGCCAACCTGTAATATCCAAAAGATTGTGCAGTAAGTACAAAAACAAATTTGAATCCCAAATCATAATGATAAATTAGAATAAATAGATTTATAAATCTAAATTTTCACTTTAATTCACAACCAATAGTAAAGATATTGTACATTCCTAAAATGATCTGACTTCCCTTTTCAAAATCATGTCCATGTTTTACAAGAGGACACTATATGATTTGTTGGTGAGAGATTTGTTGGCACACCCCAAACACGTTATTTGGTACTTTCACAGAATAACTTAATCGCACAGAAACCATTTAGACATAATTATAAAATAAAGAATTTTTAGACTATGATTACAACCTCATATATAACTAAACACATTTGAGTACATGAAAAATATATTTGGCACAATAATCATAAGAGTAAAAAACAGTCTAGAACACTAAGAGAAAGTGTGCCACAAGAGACAAACACATCAATGACCAGAAAAACAAAACAATTTTCAATAATGTGTTGACTTTATCAGCTATAAATATTCAACCATCTCACATGCATCCACACACACACACACACACACACACACACATGCAACTGAGTGAAACAGCATCAAATAGCTGCAATAATACAGCCTGGAATACAGTTATCAATCTAAAATAAAGCAGACTTTTGCATGAATGAATCCAACATGAAACCGGTCAAGAACATACGTGGGTCATATTTCACCAAACAATTCAAAAAGAAATATTTAAATGCATAGCGTATTAGATTTTGTGGAAAAAAAACATCAAAAACAAACAAAAAGTCAAGTATTTATCTATCTTGGTCATATATGCTGATTTTAATAAGAAATAAAATGTAAAATGTAATAATGTTAGATGTGATATAGAAAACATGACTATTACAGCAATTGGAATATATCAAATAAATCCTACAGGCCCTAAAAAAGGCTTAATTTTCTTTATGCAAAATATAATTTCTTATTTGGAATTGATGGTGAAATGTGCCCTGGACTTGTTTTCATACTTGCAAACTGGCCTGGAGCGTCGTCGTGTCGTTCTCCACGGACGGCCTTGTCACAGACTCGAAATTGAAAGGCTTTTGAATTGTAGTGTTGAAGAATCCCTGAACTCAGTCGTGTGTGCGTTGTGTGTCCATACAGCAAGTCTCAGCAAACGCCCGCGTCACGCCATGGTGTATCCGTAACTCCCACAATGCAGTGCAACCAGCAAACGATCACGCAGGACGTCCTTGCTGGGGTATTCTGGGAGTTTCAGCATGTTAATGCTGGGAGAACAGAGAGACAGGTAAGTGAGAGTCACACTGTTTTCATTACCTGCACTTTTGATGTGTGTGTGTTCATCATTATGTTGTGAAACAGGAGCAGAGCCACAGTGCCCTCTAGTGCTCCTGAACAGCACTGTCCTCACGTCTCACCATGTGCTGGAGGTAGGCAGTAGGTTTGATGTGTAGGGCACAGCGGCGATAGTAAACTTCTGGAGACCACTGCCACCCATCAGGAAAGCAAATCCTCCGTGAGGGACTCTTGAACTGTTAGACGAACAAAAGAAAAAAGGTTATTGTGTTGCTGTCCGAGCCTGAGAAAGCTACAGTTCTTCTCTATATCAGTGTTTCTGAACTCCTGAAACGCCTCCATTGTAGTCTCGAGTTTCTTCCGGGAACGAACACGTCACAATATTCCTCATTATAATAATTAATGTGCAGAATAAAGGGGCGGGGCCTTGTTGAGTTAGTTAGTAGTGTGTTAAACTGGCGGTGACTTTGATTAATCTTAAATAGTGTAAAGTCATAAATGTTCAGGATTTTTGTATCAGGGATTTACATAATTTGTAATTATATAAGTGTTATTATCATTGTACATAATAAGTGACTTTCCACAAAATAAAACAAATATTTGGAGTCTATAAAATATTTTAAGCAAAGAATTTTTTTTTTTTAATGTTCATTCTTTTTTTCAAGGTTAAATTGTTTTGTGGAAGGGAAACAAAACTCGAAATACACAATTTAAAACAGGGAATAACTGTAATAGTTCATTTGAACAATATTTCACAGTAATGTCTAGAAAGTAACATTTATGTAAAATTAAGAGGATTCTCTATATCAGTGTCAGTGTTTCTGAACTCCTGAAACGCCTCCACAAACACGTCACAATATTCCTCATTATAATAATTAATGCGCAGAATAAAGGGGCGGGGCCTGGTTGAGTTAGTTAGTAGTGTGTTAAACTGGCGGTTATGGAAAGAGCGGGACATTTCCCAAACACACTCAAAGCGCTCGACCAATCACAACACACTGCTCCAGCTGACCAATCAGAGCACAGTGTGCTTTCAGAAGGAGGGGCTCCATAGAGACAGGAAGTAAACAGAGCGTTACTGACAGACTGGGAAGAGAGGAGCCGCAACAATGGAGAATATGAGGAGAATAATCAACATTCAAGCAGGAAAACCTGTTCTAGTAGAGCCTGAAACACAACATCCAGAACATTCTGAAACATTTAGTATGTTATGGATCTACAAAGCAACCATCCTTCAAATTGTGACACCAAAGAATTCTCCATTTTCTCCCTCTTTTTCTCAGCCATTTTTTCTTTTAAGGCGGAAAATTTGGAGAGAGAAAAACTTAAAGCTTAGTATCAGGAAGGAACTAAGTCATTATTATACCCTATAAGAGTCACAAGCTTATAAATGCTCAATCTCGGACAATATTTATACAGTATTCCCTGTTGTAAATGCCTGAATACAGCACTAGGAAACATCGATACGTACCTTCCTGTAACAAACTGTAGGAGGAGGACTCTTTCTTCTTGAGTGAGATTCTCAACCACTTCCCAAAACCACTGTAACAAAGACACATGAGTGTGTAACTGTAGTCTGGGCTATAACATCACTGAAACTATAAAAGAGCAGATATGTGTGAACTGATACATGGGCGTGTAATATTTTTAATATTAAAAAAAGAAAGAAAAAGTAAGAGTAACGATTACTTTGTTCAGCCGTTTAGCCTTTGCTACTGTTGCTGTCTCTGACAAGTGCTCTCACGGTTAATAAATGTGTATACTGTGATGTGTAAACGTCAATAATAAACTGTTACACTTTCCAGCCCTGTGGAAGAGAATGATAGTTGTGCTGATGGGATACCTGTATCACAGGCTCCTGCAGGTCATATCCACTAGTGTACTCTGTGTTCCTCTTCCAGTCCATCACATCGATTTCAGGCATGCCTGACAACAGCAGCTCCTACACACACAAACACACACACACAATGCCATCAAGCATCCGCAGCAGATAAACACGCACACACAGACTCTGATTTAGGCATATCTAACGACTTTTAAAGAAACAGTTCACTCAAAATATGAATATTCTGATGAGGGCGGGGCAACCTGTCACTCACATGAGATCAGCCAATAGCAAACCACAACCATCCAATCAATTCCCCACAGACACAATCAAGCCCCGCCCACATTTGTTCTTGTTCCAGAAGCGTTTCACTTCGGATATACGGCACAATAGGGAAGAAAATACCAGCGTAACTTCCCTTTCATGCCGACTTTATATATTATTTACAGACATATTTATTTTTTACTTTTTTACATACATATTTATTATTTACTTTTAATATTATTTACAGACATTTTGAAAAATGTATAAACATTTATCAACATATAGCTCCTATAACAGCATGTCATTATTTTGTTATAGTTGTGTTTCAGATGTTATTTTTCTCTATTTTAGAGACTGTTTAGGATTTTGTAGTGTGTTGTTACGGCAGCGGTGTATTCACAAGGCTCACACACGCGACACACAATCAAAGGCTTTTAATCTGAGTTTTGTTCAAACCAGACACAACGGCAATACGCCACGATTTCTATTTTAGAAATGTAAAGTAGAAAGTATGACAATGATAATCTCAGGCACTGATTTTGTGCTTTATTTAATGTTAAACGAATTTAATGTAAACTAGTGTGAACAAATATGTATTCTTTGACCAAGATTGTTTCAGTCACTCAGTATGTATTTTTAATTTTTAAATGTTAAGATTATTTGGTTACGAGTGCAGTGCGCTTGCAGAGACTCCGCCCACACTCTTCTGATTGGCTGTGGTTTTTAATTGATTTGGTTACGAGTGCAGTGCGCTTGCAGAGACTCCGCCCACACACTCTTCTGATTGGCTGTGGTTTTTGATTGATTTGGTTGAGAGTGCAGTGCACTTGCAGAGAGACTCCGCCCACAAGCTCTTCTAATTGGCTGTGGTTTTTAATCGATTTGGTTACGAGTGCAGTGCGCCTGAAGAGACTCCGCCCACACTCTTCTGATTGGATGTGGTTTTTGATTGATTTGGTTATGAGTGCAGTGCGCTTGCAGAGACTCCGCCCACACTCTTCTGATTGGCTGTGGTTTTTGATTGATTTGGTTATGAGTGCAGTGCGCTTGCAGAGACTCCGCCCACACGCTCTTCCTGATTGGCTGTGGTTTTTAATCGATTTGGTTACGAGTGCAGTGCGCTTGCAGAGACTCCGCCCACACTCTTCTGATTGGCTGTGCTTTTTAATTGATTTGGTTACGAGTGCAGTGCGCCTGAAGAGACTCCGCCCACACTCTTCCGATTGACTGTGGTTTTTAATTGATTTGGTTACGAGTGCAGTGCTCTTGCAGAGACTCCGCCCACACGCTCTTCTAATAGGCTGTGGTTTTTAATCGATTTGGTTACGAGTGCAGTGCGCTTGCAGAGACTCCGCCCACACTCTTCTGATTGGCTGTGGTTTTTAATCGATTTGGTTACGAGTGCAGTGCGCTTGCAGAGACTCCGCCACACTCTTCTGATTGGCTGTGGTTTTTAAATGATTTGGTTACCGAGGTGCAGTGCGCTTGCAGAGACTCCGCTGACACACTCTTCTGATTGGCTGTGGTTTTTGATTGATTTGGTTGAGAGTGCAGTGCACTTGCAGAGAGACTCCGCCCACAAGCTCTTCTAATTGGCTGTGGTTTTTAATTGATTTGGTTACGAGTGCAGTGCGCTTGCAGAGACTCCGCCCACACTCTTCTGATTGGCTGTGGTTTTTAATTGATTTGGTTACGAGTGCAGTGCGCCTGAAGAGACTCCGCCCACACTCTTCCGATTGACTGTGGTTTTTGATTGATTTGGTTATGAGTGCAGTGCGCTTGCAGAGACTCCGCCCACACGCTCTTCTGATTGGCTGTGGTTTTTAATCGATTTGGTTACCGAGTGCAGTGCGCTTGCAGAGACTCCGCCCACACTCTTCTGATTGGCTGTGCTTTTTAATTGATTTGGTTACGAGTGCAGTGCGCCTGAAGAGACTCCGCCCACACTCTTCCGATTGACTGTGGTTTTTAATTGATTTGGTTACGAGTGCAGTGCTCTTGCAGAGACTCCGCCCACACGCTCTTCTAATAGGCTGTGGTTTTTAATCGATTTGGTTACGAGTGCAGTGCGCTTGCAGAGACTCCGCCCACACTCTTCTGATTGGCTGTGGTTTTTAATCGATTTGGTTACGAGTGCAGTGCGCTTGGCAGAGACTCCGCCCACACTCTTCTGATTGGCTGTGGTTTTTAAATGATTTGGTTACGAGTGCAGTGCGCTTGCAGAGACTCTCGCCCACACACTCTTCTGATTGGCTGTGGTTTTTGATTGATTTGGTTGAGAGTGCAGTGCACTTGCAGAGAGACTCCGCCCACAAGCTCTTCTAATTGGCTGTGGTTTTTAATTGATTTGGTTACGAGTGCAGTGCGCTTGCAGAGACTTCCGCCCACACTCTTCTGATTGGCTGTGCTTTTTAATTGATTTGGTTACGAGTGCAGTGCGCCTGAAGAGACTCCGCCCACACTCTTCCGATTGACTGTGGTTTTTAATTGATTTGGTTACGAGTGCAGTGCTCTTGCAGAGACTCCGCCCACACGCTCTTCTAATAGGCTGTGGTTTTTAATCGATTTGGTTACGAGTGCAGTGCGCTTGCAGAGACTCCGCCCACACTCTTCTGATTGGCTGTGGTTTTTAATTCGATTTGGTTACGAGTGCAGTGCGCTTGCAGAGACTCCGCCCACACTCTTCTGATTGGCTGTGGTTTTTAAAATGATTTGGTTACGAGTGCAGTGCGCTTGCAGAGACTCCGCCCACACACTCTTCTGATTGGCTGTGGTTTTTGATTGATTTGGTTGAGAGTGCAGTGCGCTTGCAGAGACTCCGCCCACACGCTCTTCTGATTGGTTGTAGTTTTTAAATGATTTGGTTACGAGTGCAGTGCTCTTGCAGAGACTCCGCCCACACGTCTTCTGATTGGCTGTGGTTTTTAATCGATTTGGTTACGAGTGCAGTGCGCTTGCAGAGACTCCGCCCACACTCTTCTGATTGGCTGTGGTTTTTAATCGATTTGGTTACGAGTGCAGTGCGCTTGCAGAGACTCCGCCCACACTCTTCTGATTGGCTGTGGTTTTTAAATGATTTGGTTACGAGTGCAGTGCGCTTGCAGAGAGACTCCGCCCACACTCTTCTGATTGGCTGTGGTTTTTAAATGATTTGGTTATGAGTGCAGTGCGCTTGCAGAGAGACTCCGCCCACACACTCTTCTGATTGGCTGTGGTTTTTAATTGATTTGGTTACAAGTGAAGTGCGCTTGCAGAGACTCCGCCCACACACTCTTCTGATTGGCTGTGGTTTTTAATCGGTTTGGTTACAAGTGCAGTGCGCTTGCAGAGACTTCGCCCACACGCTCCTCCTGATTGGCTGTGGTTTTTAATTGATTTTGTGGCGTCACATCTGGTATGTACAGACAAATTGTTCGTCGCTGCAATCACATCGTGTCTGTGTGTCTTGATTCCAGTTCACTTGTGCATTCACAGCAACAGCAGTGCAAATGCAAGTGCTAATATAATGTTTATGTTGTGGATGAATCTTATATATACAAGATGTGTTTGAAAGAACTAATTAACCTGCTCGTTTAAATCTTAATCCATACAACAAAATATAGTTGTTTTTTCTCTTTTCTTCAGTGAGCACAGGAAAGATAAACAGCAGAGAGAAACTCCAAATGGAAAATGTAACATGAGAATATAAAGAGATCTTTGCATGAGTCTCATGCAGAGATGAGAGGAGGAATCCACTGACCAGCTCATATTCATCAAAGAGCTGTACGAGCGAAGGAAGGATGAAAGTGTGAAAGCCCTGCAGGAAAGCATTGATCTGCGGCTGAATGGCTCGGGTCATCCTGAGCTCCGTCACCAGCTGCACGTACTCCTCCTGACACACACAGAAACAGCACAAATCAAACCATCATTCACTCCTTCACAAGCACAGAGAGAGCGCTTGTACTCAGCAGTCTTGGGTGACTAGAAAGAGGGCGAATACCACCAACAAAAAAACGCATGTAAATGATTTTAACTGCTTTTTGAAAACTACAATTCATCTCACTTTAAAGTACCTTTGATTTAATGTGTAAAAGTTTTTAATGAGGGAAATTATTTAAAACGATGGTTACAGAGACACAGCCAGCTTCAAATGTAATATTAAAAGGGTCATCGGATGCCCATTTTCCACAAGTTGTGATGAAACAACTCTCTTTTTACCTCCTCAAAACAGCTCTGTTCACAGAGACCTGTTTCAGTGCATGTCAGTGCTCATTATATGACATATTATATGAGATATGAGTGTTTAGGCCTTTTGAGGATAAAAAAAAGGAGTTAATTGATTTTATTTCATTGCATGGTGGTTGTGTCCACACACTGCAAACACCATATACGAGTAAATTTCGCATCCGATAACCCGTTTAACTAGCCTGGTAACTGGCTCATCTTACCCCAATGTTCCCAACAGACGATTCCAAAAGGGTTTGATTTAGACATGCCACAAATATGTTTTTAGTAACACTAAAACGATAACACTATAATAAGGTTCATTAGTTAACATTAGTTAATTACCTAACATGAACTAACACTGAGAAATACATTTGTTAGTGTATTTATTAATCTTTGTTAATGTTAGTCAATAAAAATACAGCGGTTCTTTGTTTGTTCATGTTGGTTCACAGTGCATTTACTAATGTTAACAAATATAACCTTAGATTTTAATACCGTATTAGTACATGTACAAATAATATTAACTAAGATTAATAAATGCTGTAGAAATGCTGTTCATTCTTAGTTCATGTTAACTAATGAACCTTAACAAACGAACAAACTGCTATTTTCTGCAAATAAATGCTCTAAATGACAAATCAGGATCTCTCTCGACTTGCATATATACTGTTTAAATAGATACAGTTTACTAGACTGTAAAAAAACTGAGACACTTCTAATTCGAAAAAAATACAACACCTTATATATATATATATATATATATATATATATATATATATATATATATATATATATTAGTGCTGTCAAACGATTAAAATATTTAAACGTGATTAATCGCTTTAATGTCATAGTTAACTCACGATTAATCACACATTTTTATCTATTCTAAATGTCTCTTGATTTCTTTTTGTCCCATTATTTTTTCTCATTTTAAATGCTCTTATAAACATGGAAAAGTGGATCGGCTTGCTTTGTGCAAATGTTTTTTTTTTTGTTTTTTTTTTTAAAACAACATTGGCATACTGTGTTCAAATTAACACTAACATTGTCACTTGGAGCAAATAATCTCTCACACAATGTAACACTGTCCATCAATAAAATGGTGAAAGAAATACTGACGTACTACTAGCTGTATGTGTGTGTGCTTGGCCATCATCAAGTGGTGTTTCAGACTGGATGTGCTGTGATGATGATAGCTTAGTTCATAACGACAGAACACACAGATCATTTTGGTCTTATCAATGGAAACATTTGGCAACCGTTTAAAAGTAAACTTTCCATTCAGAATCTTACTGGCATCCGTTTCTGCGTCTTGCGCTCTGAAATCCCTCAAAACGCAACGTTAACCAACTATTTGGCCAGCTCGCAAGCCCAAACAAGTGTGTGCGGCGTGCCTGTTGTTTTGTTTCCGGTCTAGCTAGATCCGCTTGTGCTTTGTTTGACAAAGCAACAAAACATTCTTGTGTGGCGCAAGCCATTGAAATGAATGGGTTTCATAGCGCAGCGCTCATGCCACGTTCTGTTGCAAAAGTATGTAAAAAAAAAACTACAAAAAAGACTGTTAATTAACTCCAAAAAGACTGTTAATCGCGCGTTAAAAAATTGACGCCGTTAAAATGGGTTTGCATTAATGCCGTTAATAATGTGTTTAACTGACAGCCCTAATAAATATACTGTATATACTGTATTACCTTGTTGTCTTGTGTGACCTGGATGGCAGTTCCTCCTGGTTTGAGCGGAACTCTTCCATGTTCCCGAACACATCCGTCTCCACAGAAAAGGTGAGCTCAAGGCCAAGATCACTGATGTCATTGTCCAGGATCCACTGAAGATTTTTAGCATACTCTGGGTCAATGGACGACACATCCTGATAGCTCACTGGGATGCCTGTGAAGATCACACAACACACACACACATTTTAACACGTGATGCTTGTTACATGCACATTATTTTCCCACTCCACAAACTGTGAAACTGAATTATCAATTTGTGGCTTAATCTGTGCCTTATTGGGTACATGATACATATGACAATTTCTGATTCTTGTGCTTGACAATGACCATCAGGGTACTAAATGTCAAAGTTACCAGCCATTCAGAACTTCTACTAGTCCCCTAAAAAAAGAAAAAAAAGAAGATATAAACCAGATTAACTGCGTCATAGCAGTTAATCTGGTTTATTTTATGAATATATATATATATATATATATATATATATATGTATAAACCAGATTAACTATATATATATATATATATATATATATATATATATATATATACATACATACATACATACATATCGGTAAAAGTTTAGGGTCGGTAAGATTTTTTTATGTTTTTAAAAGAAGTCTCTTCTGCTCACTAAGGCTGCAATTTTTTGATAAAAAAATACACAAAGTAATATTGTGAAATATTATGACAATTTAAAATGACTTTTTTTATGTTAATATATATTAAAATGTAATTTATTCCTCTGATAAAAATCTGAATTTTCAGCATCATTACTCCAGTCTTCAGTGTCACATGATCCTTCACAAATCACTCTAATATGATGATTTTATGCTCCAAAAACATGTATGATTATTATCCATGTTGAAAACTGTTTTTTACATTTGTATTTCAGGATTCTTTGATGAATAGAAAGTTCAAAAGAACAGCTTTTATCTGAAATGGAAAGCTTTTGTTACATTAAACACTACCCTTTAAAAAGTTTGGGGTCAGTAAGAATTTGTATTTTATTTTTGGGGGAAATAAATAAGAAATCAATACTTCTATTCATCAAGGATGAGTTACATTGATCAAAAGTTACAGTAAAGACATTTATAATGTTAGAAAAGATTCTAATTAAATAAATGCTGTTCTTTGAACTTTCTATTCATCAAAGAATCCTGAAATAAAAATGTAAAAAACTGTTTTCAACATGGATAATAATCATACATGTTTTTGGAGCATAAAATCATCATATTAGAGTGATTTGTGAAGGATCATGTGACACTGAAGACTGGAGTAATGATGCTGAAAATTCAACTTTTTTCAGAGGAATAAATTACATTTTAATATATATTAACATAAAAAAGTCATTTTAAATTGTCATAATATTTCACAATATTACTGTGTTTTTTGTGTATTTTTTATCAAAAAAATTGCAGCCTTGGTGAGCAGAAGAGACTTCTTTTAAAAACATAAAAAAATCTTACCGATCTTAAACTTTTGACCGGTAGTGTGTGTGTATATATATATATATATATATATATATATTACATAAACCAGATTAAGTATATATTTATATATATATAAAAATTTAATATATATATATATATATTTTTTTTATATGTATCATCCAGCATCTCCTCCTTTCTCTTTCATCCTCATCACCATAAATGTATTTTAGGTGGACAGATCAATTCAGTACAAAGAACATTTAGAAATGTAGGATTTTGGAAAAGCTTTTTAATATTCACTATTGCTTCAGGGCAAGTCAACAAGCGCGCCGTTATTGTTGCGTAGTGACGTATGTGTTCAAGTAAGCCAGAAATGTGCAGATCTTGAGCAATACGCTGTATTTAATGTATCATGAAGACTCACGAGTTGCGCATTTGCGCTAAATCTGCACAGATTTGGCTTAAACGAACTTCCTCAGCAGAGTAAACATAATAAGTTTAGTAACACGCCAAATTGGCTCGTGATTAGATAGTTGATTAAAGTGTATTAAGCATGTATATAAGTTCATCTGTACATAAGCATGCAAGAACAAGTTGAACAAACAGAGTCGATGTAAAAAGAAATGTGCTGACAGAGAGTGACTCTGAGAGTGGAGTGTGTTACCCAGTATGTGCTTGTAAAAGGAGCGTGTGAAGTAGATGTTCACCAGCTGTCGATGATAGAGAGCCAGACCCAGGATTTGACCAGCAAATCGGAAGTAGTTCAGATGGTCTGGATTTACAGAGGAATTACTGTTGGGTTGAAACGTGGTACCTGTAAATGAAATAATAATAATAATTCATGCATACACATGCAGAACACATGTACTGTAGAGCAGCCGACCGATATGAAGTGGGCCAGTGGGATCCTGACATGGGAGACATACATATGAACTACACTGCATTTTAGAGATAATGTCATTTACCATCAGCAGATTGTGTAAACAGCGCGTAGTCCGGGTTGATGATCTCATTGGACAGAATGTCAAACCACTCTCGGACCACACCCTGACCCTGACAAAAAAATACAGAATAAAGATATTCATGACATCAACCCTAGATTTTATGGACTCTTGTTTCTGCCACAGAAAAAAGAAAAAGGTAATTGCGACTTTTGATCTCACAATTGGGGTTTACATTTCAGAATTATGTTATAAAGTCAAAATTGTGTGATATAAAGTCAGAATTGTGTGATATAAAGTAAGAATTGTGTGATATAAAATCAAAATTGTGTGATGTAAAGTCAGAATTGTGTTATAAAGTCAGAATTGTGTGATATAAAGTCAAAATTGTGTGATGTAAAGTCAGAATTGTGTGATGTAAAGTCAGAATTGTGTGATATAAAATCAAAATTGTGTGATGTAAAGTCAGAATTGTGTTATAAAGGTAAGAATTTGTGTGATATAAAATCAAAATTGTGTGATGTAAAGTCAGAATTGTGATATAAAGTCAAAATTGTGTGATGTAAAGTCAGAATTGTGTGATGTAAAGTCAGAATTGTGTGATGTAAAGTCAGAATTGTGTTATAAAGTCAGAATTGTGTGATGTAAAGTCAGAATTGTGTGATGTAAAGTCAGAATTGTGTGATGTAAAGTCAGAATTGTGTGATGTAAAGTCAGAATTGTGTGATGTAAAGTCAGAATTGTGTGATGTAAAGTCAGAATTGTGTTATAAAGTCAGAATTGTGTGATGTAAAGTCAGAATTGTGTGATGTAAAGTCAAATTGTGTTATAAAGTCAGAATTGCGTGTAATAAAATCAGAATTGTGATATAAAGTCAGATCTGTGTGATATAAAGTCAGAATTGTGTTATTAAGTCAGAATTGCAAGTTATAAAGTCAGAATTGTGTTATAAAGTCAGAATTGTGTGATATAAAGTCAAAATTGTGTGATGTAAAGTCAGAATTGTGTTATAAAGTCAGAATTGTGTTATAAAGTCAGAATTGTGTGATATAAAGTCAAAATTGTGTGATGTAAAGTCAGAATCTGTGTTTTAAAGTCAGAATTGCGTGTAATGAAATCAGAATTGTGATATAAAGTCAGATACTGTGTGATATAAAGTCAGAATTGTGTTATTAAGTCAGAATTGCGTGTAGTAAATCAGAATTGTGATATAAAGTCAGATCTGTGTAATATAAAGTCAGAATTGTGTTATTAAGTCAGAATTGCGAGTTATAAAGTCAGAATTGTGAGTTATAAAGTCAGAATTGTGTGATATAATGTCAAAATTGTGTGATATAAAGTCAGAATTGTGTTATAAAGTGCAGAATTGCGTGTAATAAAGTCAGAATTGTGATATAAAGTCAGATCTGTGTAATATAAAGTCAGAATTGCGAGATATAAAGTCAGAATTGTGAGTTATAAAGTCAGAATGGTGTTATATAATGTCAAAATAATGTTATAAAGTCAGAATTGTGAGTTATAAAGTCAGAATGGTGTTATATAATGTCAACATAATGTTATAAAGTCAGAATTATGGGTAACACTTTATTTTGATAGTCCACTTTAGACATTCTACTAACTATAAGTAACTTTGCTGCTACATGTCAACTAACTCTCATTAGAGTATTAGTAGACTGTCAGCTTAATATCTGCTAACACTTTATTTTTTTGGTCCCCTGCAGATATTAAACTGACTATAAGTAACTTAGCAACTACAAGTCAACTTGTTCTCCTAACCCAAAGCCTAACACCTAACCATAACCTACCAGTCTACTGACAGTCCACTATAATATACTAAATACTCTGACACTTAGCTGACAAGTAGCTGAAAAGATACTTAAAATTAGCAGAACGTCTAAAGTGACTATCGAAAATAAAGTGTAACTGAATTATGTTATAAAGTAAGAATTGTCCAAATTCAGTCATTTAATGGAGGTCTATGGTCACCACCTCAAAGAGCATGCACAGATAAGTCAAAATTAAACATGATTTAATGACTCGTAAATGTAAGTACACATTGATGGCCTAAGACACTAAAACAGCGGTTTGTGTGAGAAAGCGAACAGTACTATATATCGCTTTTACCTCTTGTAATCACAGTCACAAAGCGCCAGCGCCCTCAGATCACTTAGATGTGGCTGTGGTTACAAGAGGTAAAAACTACATAAATACTGTTCCGTTTCTCACACAAACCGCTCGTTTCATGTCTTAGGCCATCAATGTGTACTTACATTTACGAGTCATTAAATCATGTTTAATTTGGACTTCTCTGTGCATGCTCTTTGAGGTGGTGACCATAGACCTCCATTCATTTCAAAGTGAACTATCGAGTAGATCGAGATATTCCTGGGTGACGAGAGCAAGCTTACCATTCCCTCTTCACCGTGGAAGCGCACGGCAATGCCTTGTTTGAGCTTCTCATTGGAGGACTTGGACACAACCTCACAGCTGCTGCGGAATATAGAGTCTGCAAGAAGAAGATAAAAACATCAATACAGGAAGTGGAGACAGAAATATGAAGGATCCTAATGTGGAAATTCTTCTACCTCTGTGAACAAGAAGAATGTCGTTTTCATTAACCGGCCGGTGAACCATATCCGAGTCGGGCTGTTCGGCCAGAAGATGTTCGTAAAACCACTCACACCTGTCTTTAAATGGCTGAGGAAGAGAGATAAACAAAGACCCGTTAAACATGATGGCGATCGTTACGTCTTGATGCGCTGCTCGGTCACAGATCAACTCTTACTTCACACAGACCTGATTACTTTAACAACGCAAGGTCAAGCAGGGGCTGCACAAAAGATCCTTTTAGCTTCAGTATCGCCATTATGAAGAGTCACATGATCGCAGGGTGTGTGATGTCAAGAACAGGGATCGTAGCTAATTGGTACGCACATGATTCTTGGATTAATCGCAAAATTTAACCATCATAGAGCGAAAGTTGATCATTTTCATGTGTTTTAAGTAGGGCTGTCACCTTACGTTTGAAAGTCAATTGCACAATCGATTCGGACCAACCAACACAAGTATACCCACTTCCTTTTCAGTCGGCATTGCGTATACCCACTTCTAAATCCCCTCTGATGCGCATCATTTAGTTGCTAATCCAATTTCTTGAATAAAAAAAAACACCCAGTTAGGATCGTACCCCGCCCGTAATATTAACTCTAATTTGTTGCTGCAATGATTCTCCATTTGCGACGATAACTGACCTTCTCATCTGATCTGCTTCAGCATCACATGCTCGTCAATGTCAAAATGTAAGTGAGACCAATTCGACGTTTCACTTCAGTTAACGATCATACAGTGCGAGATAAGATGCAAGTAGCTCAAATTTACGGCTGTTTTTCAATAGACGTTTTAAATGACCGACAGAAATAATCAGTTTGATTAAAGACAGTGGAAATTATAAGCTCAATTTAAGAACACAAGCACCCTATTAAATATATTGCCATTATTATTGTATAAATATATTTGTATAACGTTTTTTTTTTATGTGTTTGACTTTTCACTGTTTTTATAACTCCGCTTGTCTGTGTTTGCGCCACTTGCATCATTAAGCCAGAGGGTGGCGACAAGTGACTGTCTTTTTGAGTTAGCAATTGAACCATTAATTAAATTAACAGGTTGCCCCCAACTCCCCTAACAATATAATTTGGGGGACCTGGCAGCTGGGTATTTACAAAACAATATGTGCGGCCCTGATATGCAAGAAAACTAATGTGTTCTATTGTATTCATTATACTCTATTCTATAGTCTTGCATATTGAATACTGAATGCAAGACTGAGTAGTCTTACATGTCACTGTTTATAACCCAGAGCGTTCATCCTTAGCTGGGACGCTTAAAAAATATCGGGGGCATAAATTAAGAGTATACCCACTTCTCCAGGCACCACTACATCACTGGATGTTGGTAAATAACAGTGTCTTTTCTGTTCACCAAATGCTTTTTATTATTCGCTATTACTTCAACGCAAGCGAGCCGTTATGCGTCGCGTAGTGACGTGTGTGTGTTCAAGCCAGAAATGCGCAGATTCTGTGCGATACGCTGTATTTAATATATCATGAGGGTCAAGAGTTGCGTATTTGCACTAAATCCACACAGATTTGTCTTACACGAACTTCCCCAGCAAAGGGACTAAACACAGAAACACGGCTGATTGGCTCGTGATTTGACAGCGTTTCCCGCCAAAGTGCATTTGGCGAGTCGAGGGTGTTAATCTCAATCTCTGAATGTGTCACTCCTGTTCATCATTGTGCAGAAACTTCATGCCAATAAATCATCAGGAATATTGCTGCCTCTTTACGCTCGTCTAAAGGCCTGTTTCACACTCGGGACGAATTTCGCGCGCGATATTCGTCGACGTTTAACGCCTCGTGATTAAACAATGGGCGCCAATGTGAGTGTTCACACCGACGCGAAAAACGCCACGCGTAAAGCGTCATTTTTAAAAAAACGCCTCGGGTTCGTTTTTTGGTTTGACGCGCCGCGTCAAAACCTATCCGACCAACGAGATTGGCGGGTTTGCTCACGTGTCTGGTACTCCTGAAGTTACAGTAAAACACAACTTGGAGGCGCACAAACACAAAACGGTCTTGCCGAGCAGAGCACACATACGGCGAAGAAGAAGAGATAACCTACAAGGCAAGATACCTATGGGCAAGATTAATGTTGAGCTGCTGGTCTCGGAGCATAACGAGCTATATGATAATATTTATATTAGTATTTCTGTAATAATAGTATAGTATATGGTGACCAACAGTCCTGTTTTCCCGGGACATGTGTAAAACGGTGACTTTGTGCTTTATAGAAATCTGAGTTGAGATGAGAACTGCGCATAGTGTGAGTAGTGTCAGTTACATTTTGACAAGTGAGGAGATAACTGCTCTGCCGACTCTTTGTATTCTTTCTTTTATTTTATGTTTCTATTGTGACCAGATGTCTGTTTGTGTTTTTTTTCTTCTCGCTCGATCCCCATGTATGAGGACAAGTGTAAAGTTTGAGTGGTTTTATTAAACGTGGGGAAATACAACAACTCTCATCTCTCGTGCATCTGTTCATCCGACAACTAGTGCTATGTTTTTATCTCTGGGCATCATCTCTACTTTGCGTTACACAGGTCCTGTTTCCACGTCCTGTCCTGGCTGTTTTTAAGTGATGAAAATGTCCTGGTTTTCAAAAAAAAAATGCTGGGAAAGATCAGTTCTACAGCAAAATATAGATGGGAAATAAATAGGTATATATATATATATATAGATATATAAATAGGTTTTGTTAGTTCGTTTTTGTAAGTTTGTGAGAGCTATTTTTTGTTACATTTGGAGGCATTTCTTTTAGTTATTTATTATTTATATATTTATTTTTCTAATACAGAAGACATTATTTCTATCATTATTTCATTCGTTTTTTTTTATCTGTCATAATAAAACATGCTGAGACATGAATATGATCACCCTAGTATAGTATTCTATTATTATTTCTGTTTTACATTAAGCGCCATCTAATGTCAGGGAATGAATTTGCATGTTCACTCGGCTCATCGTCAGCGAAAAACGCTTGGGTGTGAACACAAAAAACGCGTTGAAAAACGCTGACGAATAACGGCGCTGATATTCGTCCCGGTGTGTACGGGCCTTAACGCCTGTTAGGTGTCCGTGGATTTGCCTATATTTGGTGTTGAAAATGTCTTTAGACATGGAGATCTCATTTTACAATCGATTCAATGAACACTAATATCTCAGACATCTAACCGCATTTTTTACAAAAATGACAGCCCTAGTTTTAGGTCCTGTCAGTTTAAACATGCAAGTGCTTTTAAACCATTCACACACACAGAGCAGCACACAAACACCCAATTATCTTCTCTTTCTCATCTATTTGTAATCTGAATCGAACACCAAGATGCAAACTAATGATGCAAGATGCAAACTGCAACGTCCGTCTCTGTGAGTGTCCTCACAGGCACTTTTGGCTCACATGAATTGAGAAAGAAAACTTTAACAGTCTTAAAGTGACAGCAGCCTGATAAACCTGTAATTTGTTTCTTATTTTCTATGCAGATTCATTCAACCTAAACAAATTACCCCAATCAATCTAGATTGATCAATTCTTTAAAAAATAGAGCTTTATTCAAATCATGTGGAGAAACTCATATGAGCTAAAGTTGTTCAGTGCCCACATCAGGAGGTTCAGGAGTCAACGCTTACCTGGCCTTTGATTATATGCATGAAGCGAGACATGAGTTCAGGACATTCCAGCAGGAAGTGGAAGTGGTTGAAGATAATTTTGGGATTCCTGGGAATAATGAAAGAGCAACTGTAAGAAAATAAAGGGCTACACATGCATACGTACACATATGTACACCGCTAGACATAAACTAAAGTTTAAAGGTATAATTCACAGTGTTTAGCATAAATGAACACACCCATGCTAAAGTTGACTAAAAAGAGGAATAAAAAACATCTTTTGGAAATTGATCTTAATGCCTTAATAAAAAAAGGAAAAATCCAACCTTTAAGGACACCAATTTTCTTTGTGAATGAATAATGTATCATAAATAAATAAATGTTCTTCCTTAAAATGGTGTGATGAAGGGTGTGCGATGATATTTTAATCCCAAAGGCCAAGGGAAGTTTGTCAGGATGCATAGTATCCTGGATCCATGAAATAACTGTCCTTTAAAAATATAAATCTGCTCCTCAATGGGAATTTAACATGGGGTGTCCTGACTTATGCACACTGTATTTTAAGGAAGAACATTTATTTATTTACAATATATTATTCCATTCACAAAGAAAACTGGTGTCCTTAAAGGTTGGAGTTTTCCTCGTTTTTTTATTAAAGCATTAAGATCAATTTCCAAAAGATGTTTTTTTATTCCTCTTTTTAGTCTCTGCCATATTCAAGCATATACAGTAAACTATGATTTATTCCTGTGATAAAATCTGTATTTTCAGCATCATTACTCCAGTCTTCAGTGTCACATGATCCTTCAGAAATCACTATGATATGATGATCAAGAAACATTTATGCTGCATCAGATTTTCTGATCTTTTTTTTTCAGGATTATTTAATGAATAGGAAAAACAAAAGAATAACATTTATTTGAAACAGAAACCTTTTGGCATCAGATTTTTGTGGAAACTGATCTTTTGTTTTATCCAGGATTCTATAACGAATAGAAAAAACAAAGGAATAAAATTGTTTTTCTGTATCATTATAAATGTCTTTAAATGTCACTGATCAACTGAATGTGTCCTTGATGAAGAAGTAATAATTTCCTAATGATCTTCCTGACCCTGTGTCAGATGCGGTCACTACACGCATTAAGTGTTCTTTTTCCTCATTAAACTATTCTTTAATAAGCAGTGTAACAGATTTATAAATGTATTAGATGCTCTTGACTTACCTTGTCACAAAACACTTGAGTACTTCATCATGTTTGCAGACGAATCTCGATGAATCGAGGAGAGGTCATGCTAGATATCAGAGAAGGAGAGAGAGTACGCAGGGTCTCAGAGTTAATGAATGATGCATAAATTAAAGAGCGATGTAACGATCTAATAACATTATCATTAGAGAAGCAGCCTGTGGTGTTGGGCTATGATTAAACCACATTATTAAACAATTCATAACATAATAACTGCACATAATGTAATAAACATTCCATTATCAATGCAATAACCTTTTCATAAAGTAATAACATTCTGAAAATGCACTAAAATCTTGAGTACAGAATTGAATTACCATCTTTCACATTATGTAATAGGTTATTGTAAGACATTTATTACATCATGAACCCACTGGCAATATAATTGTAATAATTATTACAGTATAATTGTCTTTCAATATAATACATTTGATCACAAAATAGGCTACATTGTGACTCAACATTTTGATAAATTGTACAAATTTTGTGATTATGACATATTCCACCATTATAAGTCATAATACACATTTTTAAAAAGGAATTATACGTTTTTAAATCATTTTTGAGCCATTTAATCATATAAATGGTTGTCATATAAACTTGTTTATATTCTACCAACATGTATAATGCTGTTTAAAAAAGCTTGTTTTTACATTTTGAGCTCAAGATTTGATTAAAAATTATTAATGAACATTTTTTAATGCATTAATGAACATTAGTAATGCAATACTTATTAAATTATGAGTTGGCTCACTTCTCCTGTGTTCCCCATTAACTGGACTGAAGCATTTGGGTCCACTTATAAAGTTCACATGTAAATGCAAATTGTTGCTGGTTCTTTTACCCAAAGCCTACAGTGTATTCAAGATATTTTGTCAATAAGTGTGTTTTCCTGCTGGCTATCGAACGCATGGCCGTTTTCTGCAGTCTATTTTGATCAAATGGTCTGTGTGGACTGTGGGAAGAGTTTTGAGGTGATGTTTCATGATTCTTCGTGCTTCACCACAACCATTCTCTCAGTTTTAACCCTAATGAATCTTGACATTGTCATCCTGGAATTTGGCCATGATGTGTGTGTTCCTCCACGGCTGTTTAACCTGACAACATGACCTTTACTCTGTGTCACATGAAAGGAAGCTGTGCTTCTATATTTCATGGCCAAATCCAGGTTGATAAACAACTAAAAAACCTCTATAATGTGCTTAAAGTAGTAGTTCAGTTTTAAAAAAAAACTTTTGCTGATAATTTACTCACCTCCATGTCATCCAAGATGTCCATGTCTTTCTTTTTTCAGTCGAAAAGAAATTAAGGTTTTTTGAAAACATTCCAGGATTTTCTCCATATAATGGACTTCAAATGGGGTCCAAACGGTTCAAGGTCCAAATGAGAGTTTCAGCACAGCTTCAAAGGGCTTTAAAGGACACCAGACGATGAATTTGGGTCTAATCAAGCGAAACGATCGCTCATTTAAAAAAAATAAAATAAAAAAGTTTAAGTTTTATAAGCTCAAATGCTCGCCTTGCTCTGTTCTGTGATGCACGTCTGTGACTCTCCTGTTCCAACTTATTTATCAAAATGAACAAATCTTTTCCAGAGTCAACTCATTCATTCTCGTTTGTCTGAATCAACCTAATGACACAAAAAAAGATTCAATCATTTTGATGAATAGTTTGATTTTGAACAGTTTGCACTGAAACGGTCTTTTGGACCTTGAACCGTTTGGACCCCATTGAAGTCCATTATATGGAGAAAATCCTGCAATGTTTTCATCAAAAACCTTAATTTCTTTCCGACTGAAGAAAGACAGACATGGACATCTTGGATGACATGGGGGTCAGTAAATTATCAGCAAAAGTTTTTTTAAAGTGAGCTACTCCTTTAAGATTCATTTTAAATTCTAGCCAGACTTTGTTCAACCCCCTTTCAAGGGTGTCAGAATACATTTGTTCCACAGAGGACTAGAAACATCACAGGACCGTGAACCGTGTGATTTCACACTTGATGGCACTAATATACAGCTTTTATACAGTGGTTTTGTGTGGACTGGTGTGAGTTTGAGGTCTTACCCATGAGGCATCTGACAGGAACAGCACATGTAGAAGGCCTGGATGACGGCGCTCAGGCGATTGGCTATCATCGAGATGACGTCCTGACCGTCGGCGTATCCCTCGGGTGTCTTCATCACGGAGCTGGCGTCCAGTAACAGCGGGCCACTTTCGCTGGGTCCCGAGGGGTCCGCCTCCTGCTTTTTCAGGAAGAGTGAGGCGATGTCATTTCCTGAGGATGAGGTTGATGCGTCTGTGCTCTCCTTCTCCAGCTCAGTGGAGATGAGGACCAGCCATTCGTCAAGAGAGTGCCATAGCAGCTCCAGAGGCTAGACCCAAACACAAGAGCAGAGAAATCACGTTCAACACTAGGCCAGGAGATGTGTCCAATATCTATAAAACCGGTTAGTTCCAGTCCTTGAGTCTGATTGGTCAATAGCTGTGTTTCTATGCATCACTACTACACACCCCTAGCAATGTAAACATATGTTTGTTCTCATTGATATTGTCCATTGAAGCTCATAGAGTCTTGTGAGCGAGTGTACCTGCATTTACAGTAGATTTTGCATTTTTCTTCAGAACGGTCCTATATTCGTGACAAATTATCAGTTTGAATGTCCGCTGTGATATCTTGTCCTTTTAACAGTTAAGGGTTTTCTGTGCCCTGACACGCTGGTCATTTGTCAGGTGCGTCTTACTTATCCGTGTTCACAAGTTTCAGTCCTTTCAATATAAAAGTCTTCTCTACTGACTCACTCACTCATAAAGATCGTCTTTCGCTACTGTCTAAAGGCGTAGTAATGTAACTTCTGCTGCTGTTCACGGTCAGGGACTATTTATTCCAGCAGAAGGAAGGCTTTTAGTGATTTTACTTCATGAAAGTTGCATTGACACATATTTTCCAGCTTTAATAAGTATTTTGTATAACTGTTTTATAAAAGCAATAAAGTACTCGAGGCTAAGTGCTGTTCCGTGAGATAATAAATACTCAAGTAAGTCACGATACAGCACAGCCTCTCATACCTTATTACAGTGTGTTATACAGTGGTGGCCAAAAGTGATGTCTGGCTTAGAAATATTTAAAAAATAACTTTGTCAGACAAATTTTAAACTTAAACAAGTTTAGTGTTTTGTTCTTCCCTCAAGTTTAAAAATATATATATATATATATATATTAGGGCTGGGCAAGTTAACGCATTATTATCGCGTTAACGCATTTATTAATTAATGGCGATTATTTTTTTAACGCACGTTAACGCAGTTTTTTTTATATATATTTTTTTTTAAAGTCCGTTGCTCACTGGCTCTGAATAACAGGCCTACAGTCAAACCCTGGATCACAGGAGGGGTGGGATGTTGGTCAGCCAGCAAATGAAATAACCCACCCAAACAAGCAGTGGAGAGAGGCTTTGGCAGGTTCTCTCAGGTGAATAGAAAGGGAGACAGCGCTCCGCGAGACGGAGTGAATGACAGGCGCAGATAGTAACCAACGGCTTCTGTGTGCTACGCAGCTGTAGCCTTTTAACTTAAATTAAAATTATACATACTTTACCTGATAGACCTGCGTTTAGTTCAGCGGGGTGCTCTGCCATGTGAATTCCCTTCTGTTGATGTCCTGATAACTATTTAGATTCTGGAAACTCACAAACAGCGAATCGAGGGTCAGTCTCTATTCCAATGATTTGTGCTGGCTGCGCGTCGTCGGCAACGGGCGAGCGCATGCGTGAGGCGAGCTTAACCGCAACAGTTTCACAGGAACGCACCCGCTCTACGCTGCACCTTGTGCTCGACCACTTCACCTCACTCTAAATGCGGATTTATATTTCTGCGTCAGACCTATGCAGGAGCCTCTTTGGTTTTCATTCATACTTCTGCGTCGTTGTCCGCGTTGACGCGCAATTATGGGAGCATGTGAAACCCGGGGAGCGATTCTAGCAATCACAGCGCAGGCAAGCATATTGACGCGTTGTTACATTTTTGGAGAGGTGCACGTCAGGGTACGCGTGCTACATACAGCCCTACGGCGTAAGTTCGATGCAGAATTATATTGGGCTTTACCTCTGCGTGGGAAACCATGGCATGACCAAACCTAAGCTATTATCAGAGAAGTAACGTTGGTCGACTTATATCTGTAGTGGTCATGACCTCTGACTACATTGACTGACTGTTTCTGCTGCTCCCTGATAAAAGATACCTGTTGATACCTGTTGAGAAAAAAAGAAAGAAAACTGGACTCGTTTTAACTAAATAAAAGGTAATCCCCTGTGCTAAATAGCTTTGTTTTAATATTTGATTTGATTATATTAATGTTTAAGTTGAGATTTACAATAAATATTTTATTGCTACTGTGTAAAAGAGAATTCTGCTGGTATAAAGCACCTTATTTGTTTAAAGTTTTTGCAAACCACATGTTATTGCACTTTTATGTATATAGCAGTACATTTAAATCAAAAGTGTGCAATACATTACTTTAGAATTCATTATTCAATTTTCCGCGTAACAATGCGATTAATCGCAAGAAATTCATGCGATTAAAAAATTTAATCGTTTCCCAGCACTAATATATATATATATATATATATATATATATATATATATATATATATATATATATATACACACACACACACACACACACACACACACACACACACTACCGGTCAAAAGTTTAAGATCGGTAAGATTTTGTATTTTGTACAAAAAACATGTATGATTATTATCCATGTTGAAAACAGTTTTTTACATTTTTATTTCAGGATTCTTTGATGAATAGAAAGTTCAAAAGAACAGCTTTTATCTGAAATGGAAAGCTTTTGTTACATTAAACACTACCCTTTAAAAAGTTTGGGGTCAGTAAGAACTTTGTATTTTATTTTTGGGGGAAATAAATAAGAAATCAATACTTCTATTCATCAAGGATGAGTTACATTGATCAAAAGTTACAGTAAAGACATTTATAATGTTAGAAAAGATTATAATTAAATAAATGCTGTTCTTTGAACTTTCTATTCATCAAAGAATCCTGAAATAAAAATGTAAAAAACTGTTTTCAACATGGATAATAATCATACATGTTTTTGGAGCATAAAATCATCATATTAGAGTGATTTGTGAAGGATCATGTGACACTGAAGACTGGAGTAATGATGCTGAAAATTTAGCTTTTTTCAGAGGAATAAATTACATTTTAATATATATTAACATAAAAAAGTCATTTTAAATTGTCATAATATTTCACAATATTACTGTGTTTTTTTGTGTATTTTTTATCAAAAAATTGCAGCCTCAAGTGACTTAAGTCCTCTACCTCTGATTATTAAGATTTTACAGAACAAATAAAATTACAATTTTAACATTTATGGTTAATTACGAATTTTGGGAAGACAGTTGGCTCATGTTTGGTTCCCAGATGCGACTCAAACACACAACATTAACAGTACAGTAACATTTCCTGTAAATCGAAAGTGAAAATGACAAAATGACAGAACATTACTTTCTTTAGCCATCTGAACACTGACCTTGAACACCTGGCTGCGGGGCGTCTTGTTCCCGTTGTAGCACATGTCACTGCCGTTGTTTGGGGAGGACGGTCCCAGGCAGAACACATGACAGAAGATCCGGATAATCCGGAGAAAACTCTTAGTTTGGACCTCAAAGTTACTGGACAAGCTGAATTAAACAGTGAGAAACAGATTTGAGTAAAGGCCTAAAGAAGAGGAGGAACGTCATGAAAACTGTGGATAACGCTGATGCACCTCAGCAGTTTGTGTCCGTTTGTGGTGGCCACGTCAGCCAGGCTGGTCAGGATACTTTGGTAGTTGGAGTCGTTTTGCTGAGAAACATATTCTAGAACCTGCCGTAGCTTAGAAATAATGATAGCACGTTACAATGAGGTTTTATAAGTTAACTACATAAGTTAACATGAACTAATAATGTAATAACTTCTACAGCATTTATTAATCTTTGTTTACGTTAATTTCAACATTTACTAATATATTATTAAAATAGCATTAAAAAACATTGTACATCTTAACATTTGTTAAAGGAGTAGTTCACTTTTAATAAAACTTTTGCTGATAATTCACTCACCCCATGTCATCCAAGATGTCCATGTCTTTCTTTCTTCAGTTGAAAAGAAATTAAGGTTTTTGATGAAAACATTCCAGGATTTTCTCCATATAATGGACTTCAATGGGAACCAAACGGTTCAAGGTCCAAAAGACAGTTTCAGTGCAAACTGTTCAAAGGGCTTTAAACGATTCCAGACGACGAATAAGAGTCTTATCAAGCTCATTTAATAAATAAATAAAGACTCGAAAAAAAGATTTGTTTATTTTGAGAGTCAAAAACGCGCATCACAGAACAGAGCAAGGCGACATTTGTGCTTATAAAACTTAAACTTTGTTATTTATTTATTAAATGATCGATCGTTTCGCTTGATAAGACCCTTATTCATCGTCTGGTGTCGTTTAAAGCCCTTTGAACAGTTTGCACTGAAACTGTCTTTTGGATCTTGAACCGTTTGGTTCCCATTGAAGTCCATTTATATGGAGAAAAATCCTGGAATGTTTTCATCAAAAACCTTAATTTCTTTTCAACTGAAGAAAGAAAGACATGGACATCTTAGATGACATGGGGGTGAGTAAATTATCAGCAATTTTTTTTTAAAGTGAACTACTCCTTTAACATGAACAAACAATGAACAGCTGTATTTGTATTAACTAACATTAACAAAGATTTACAAATACAGTAACAAACAAATTGCTCATGATAGTTCATTTGTTAACAAATTAACCTTATTGTAAAGTGTTACCAAAATAATATTCAACATGTAAACAGGCATTTAGGTAGATAAACGTATGAGAAGAAGAGAGGCGTACCATGTTTTCTTTCATGTCGTCGTTCTGGGTCATCTGTATGAGCGTCTGAAAGAGTCTGCTGTGGTGCTGGATGAGAATCTCACACGTCTCCCCGGAACCACCCTGCAGTCACACACACACACACACACACACACACACACACACGAGTACTGGAGTTATTATCACTAGCTAAAACTAAAACTAGGGCTGTAACGAGGATGCAAACGATATGATTCTGCTCCAAGACTCAGCTTACTGTGTTTATAAGGTATAAATCGCCGCAAAATTTTAATTCTGTTATCATGTACTCACTCTAATGTCATTTCAAACCTACTACGATTTTCGTTCAGCTTCCAAACACACATAAAGATATAGTTTATAAAACCTGAGAGATTTCTGTCGCACTATTTAAAGCCCATTTCTCTAAAACTTAAAAGATCCCAAAAAATGTCATAAAAGCATCGTAGAAATAATCGATTGAGTGGTTTAATCTAAATCAAGTCTTCTGAAGAGACACGACGGCTTTATAAGATGATCAGATTCACAACGACACGCAGACTGTAGTGAGTTTCAGTGACAATACTACATTATACTACTTTATGAACAATGTATAATAGTGCACTGGGAGAATATTTGTGGGTCATGATGATGAAATAATAATAATCTTATTTTAATAATATAAGTAATGATCATAAACTCTCTTTTTAATTTTGGCTTAAAATATCACAATAGCATCAGTATCGTGAGTTCGGTCCCATGATTTGTATTCGAATCGTGTCACACAACCCTAACAAAAAGTATTAAAATATTAAGACATTATTTCACTGTAAACTGAAATGAAGCTAAAATAAAATATTATATAAATATTTGTTGAAAAACTTAAAACTAAAATTATGATTTGGGCGGGTCTGAGCCGGTCGGCCATGATGGTGAGGAGCAAGGTTATAATCGTTACACGAAAACTAACGAAAAAACTAAAACTAGATGGGAAAAAACATTGTCGTTAACTGAAATAAAAAGTTCGCAAAAGGTTGGTATCTCATGATGAACATCTTTACACAATCACACATTAAAAGGTGGTGTACAAATATTTTAAATTCTTAATACAATTCTGTCAGTGTGTTAATGTCGACCCGAGACGCGATTGAGTCTTCGTTAGAAAGTTAACTGACTTAAGTCGCAATTTTGAGGTAAAATGCTGCTGGGTTGTCGATGTCAAAACTCTATAAGCTGTGATTCAAATATTAAATAATGTTCATTATTTTACTCTTACAATGAATGTTTGCTGCTTCAGTCCAGATTTGTGTTGTATAGCGTACATTTAGTAGGGAGCGCGGGGCACAAAGTAACGAGGGCTAGTTGTAACACGCTTGTTTTAAATACTTCCACACACGCTGGCATGAGGAAACTTGGTGTATTTACTAGTTGCCATTTCAACACTATATAGAGAAAAAAATTCGCCAAAATTCAGAAAAAAGATGTAGATCCAGGAACATGTGCCCCGTTAGAAATATGCTATTATATTCTATACTTGTATGCAATTCTACTGAGAAAACATGAGAAACATGTAAATAATGACAGAGTCAATGTTCAGAAATTATTCATTATATTTTGTTTTGAACTATGCTGTATAGCTGTGTTTTCCAGTGTGATTGTTGTCAAAATCAAAAATTTGATTATTTTTAATTATTAAAAATCCCATTATTTTATATGAAAAAAAGTTAATAATTTTATTTTATTTAAAAAATATTTTGGTTTGACTTGTATATATTTTTGATTAGATCAGATAACATTTTAAGCTGTTATATGGTGATGTTACAATGTGCCCCTCACACTTACAATGCACCCCACCTATGGGGCATGTTGTCACATTTCACTTCCATTCTTTCAGGGTAAATCAAGTAAAAAGTATACACTGTATTCATAAAACAAAACCACATAATTCTACTAGACATGTGGGAAATGAATGTGGGAAAAAATATACTCTAAACCCTTAATAGAATTACACAAACTGAGAAAGTCAAAAAGCGTTACGTTGTGCCCCGCTCTCCCCTATAGGGTGTGGAAATTGTAAAGCTGTGGGATTTTTATATATGAAGATATGTAGATTGTTGGTACGTTAAAGGAATTTCACATTGAAGGCTACATTTTATGTACTGGTTTTAATGTTGAATAGATATTTCTAAAATTGTTTGATGTTTTTGTTGAGTTATAATTCTTTTTCAACCTTGCCACTGACAAATAACCCAAACTACAAAAAAGACTAAAACTAACACTAATAAAACTAAACTAAAACTAAGCATTTTCAAAAAAAATAGAAACTAAACTAGTAAACCCACTTTTAAAACGAATTAAAACTAAACTGAATTTGAAAATAAAAATTCAAAACGAAATAAAAATAAAAACTATTGAAAAATGCGAAACTATAATAACCTTGGGTAGGAGGCAACGCCTTCAGAACTTCACAGAGATGTGACCAGGGTAAAATTTAAGACTTTTTAAGACCTTTTTAAGACCAATATGAATCAAATTTAAGGCCTATATCATAACAAAAAAAAAAAAAACGTACAAAGGAAACGCATAACGAGTCTCAAAATTATTCGCAAAGTAATTTAATTTATTCAAACCGAACATTCAGCTAAAATCAGTAGAAACCGGTCCCGTGATTTTGGAAATTTGTTCCGTTTCTGTTTTTATAAAATCCCCTTTTCCAAAGCGCGTAATGTAGGCTGTTTTATCTTTCCCGCACCTGAAGAAAACATCGTTTTGAAACACAGACGAAACATCTTCTGTGGTATCTGAGATACCCGCCAATAACACAAAACCTCAAAACGGATTGGTAATATAAATAAATAAAAACATTCCAAAGTGCTGCGGGATCATTTCAATGAGATTTACATGGACATAGGAAAATTAAGACCCGTTTAAAAAGATTTAAGACCTAAAACACAATACTTCAGCAAATTTAAGACTTTTTAAGGCCTTAAATTTTGATTTTGAAATTTTTGACTTTAAGACCCTGCGGAAACCCTGGTGACTAAACATTTCAGAAATAGCGAAAGAGAGACAGCGCAATATTTGTTTACATTGTAACGATACGCCGCGGCTTCTTTGGAAGATAAGGAGAAGGAGGAAGAGAAATGAAAGGGTGTATAATATGAAGTTTTACAGTAAGCTATGAATGAAGAGTGATGAGGCTCCAGAGGGAGTGTGTTCACCTGCACACACAGGTCCAGCGGCGTGACCCCGTTCTTGTCGGGCAGATACTTGGCTCCCCTGAGCAGCAGAATCTGAGCCGTGTCCCTCTGACCGTGACTAAAACACAATGACAAAAAAGTTCTTATATCGAATTTGGGCGCAACAAAAAAGATAAAACTTACACACACTGAAATATCTTTGCATTGCACCGTTAAACTTAAAACACATAAACGTAATATTTACAGAAGCCTCTAAGCGAACTGCATAAATAAGCTGATCTTTTTAAAATCTTTAGCCATATACAGTATGATAAAGCTGACACTTACACAGTTTAAGAGAGAGAACATTATGTGGATGGGTAACACTTTACAATAAGGTTCATTAGTTACTACATTAGTTAACATTAACAAAGAATGAACAATACTTCTTTCAGCATTTGTTAATCATTGGTAATGTTATTTTCAACATTTACTAATACTTTATTAAAATCTTGTTGAAAAACTAACATGAACAACAATGAACAGCTAGATTTGTATTAACGTTAACAAAGAATAACAAATACAGTAACAAATGGTTAGTTCATGTTAGTTAATGCATGAACTAATGTTTAATAAATGAACCTTATTGTAAAGTGTTTCCTGTGAATGATTTACTTTTTGAGCGGACTTAAACCCGTCCTAAATTAATGCACAAATAAACTCAGTCATAATAAATAAGTGTAATTTCTGTTTATGTACCAGTATTTATTTATTAAAACTACCTTGTAACCAATCAGATCAACGTGTGATCGTCAACCAGTGGATCGATGAGCTGAGTGAGTGGAGGCGGGGCTCATTTGCATATTCATAAAACCGCACGAACTAAACAAGGCAAGGGTGTCGAGTTACATTCAAGATAATTTAAGGCATGAAGAATTTGAAGGAAAAAACATTTAAAAAAGTAATTTTGGTGATCTAAGATGAGTTTGAAGGGATACAATTATTGACTACAGGAACAGAAACGTATTTTTACGGATAGTTACATGAGGCAAATCAGTTAGAATCAAGCTATTGGATTATCGAGGGTAAATGTCATATTATGCGACTACGCTTTATTTTACGTAGAGTTAACGACCTACTAGCTACCTTCTGCCTTGAGAACTAATGGGGCAAACAAATGGTAAAAGTGTTTGCTAGCTGCTAGTTGTTACAAAGTCTCAAGTGTGGAGTTTACAAATTGTGCCATGTTGCAAAGCATTCCCATCTCTTGTGTTTTTATTAACGACGTCATCATCGATTAGTCCACTCAGATGAAACAGATGCGTATGGTTCATTTACAATACACGAGATTCACAAAAGCCGCGAGCATGAAATTAGGCACAGAGCAGACCCAGAATTGATGTTTTAAAACCGATCATCCGTGTGTTTAATTACTCTTTCTAATGATGTGTTGTGAGGCATGTTAGTGTTGATCACATCATCAGCAGCAGCCTCGAGTGGACTGATATCAGTAATCAAAACAAGAGACGATGAGTGCTGTTGCTCGGCAACCAACGCAACGTTTCCTTATCGGGACGATTCGTATTACAGCACAGAAACATCACATCTCTTGTAATTCTCATTAAACTCACAAGAAAGCCCTGTGTTATAAGGTTATACAGGAAAGACATCTGTTCAAACCCCTAATTACCATAATCATGTTTCTTGTGCGTTCAGATAACTGTCCAGATTCAATCACTGAAAGGAAGTTGATTTTCTTAAAAGGGGTCCAATAATGCCCCTTTCACAAGATGTAAAATACGTCTCGGATGTCCCCAGAGGGTGTATGTGAAGTTTTAGCTGAAAATGCTCGGATCATGACCTCAATTTTTTTTTTTTTTTGCATTCACATACCAAATGCCAAAACAGTCACCAAGTATCATAACCTTCCGATGAAGCTGTGATTTTTAATAATTCAAAACAGAAAATGATTCGGTCTAGAAGTGACTGAGGACCATCAGAGGGTTAAATGCAAATGAGCTGCTGCTCCCGGCACAGAGGGCAAAGCTTCAATAGCTTGTGTTTGTTTGAGTGTGTGTGTGTGTTAGCAGCTCTGATAACCTCACACACACTCTGAAAATTTCAAAAACATGTAGCCTTTTATGTTTAAACCGAAAATGGACAAAGATGGAGAGACTCAAGAAGCGACAACATTTCGAATGAAACAGGACATTTCTGACTGGTTAATTGATGAATGTATGTCGCTGATGTGGAGTTAACGATCTTCTAGTCATTGATTAGCATATTCTGTCCTGATAATCTTTAAATCGATGTTCCCGGGGCGGAGTTTATGTAAATCTTAGGATTAGTGATGTCAAGAACTAGAAGCAGCTCACTGTAGTTCCTACCAGCCGTTTGTTGTAGTCCTTAAAAAATTGATTTCTGTAAAAGAAAATATCTCCCTTTCTTTGAGCTTTGAGCGTCGTAACTTTGCAGATGTTTATGCTCGAACAGCAACATTACACAATAACTAAAGTTAAATAAAGTGAACCCCTTTAAGGGGCCACATTCTCACTGTTGAGAATGTCTGTAAACTCACTCGGTAAATCACGGTAAACGCTGAAGTTGTGTTAACATGATCACCTGCAGGCGAAGTAGAGAGGAGTCGCTCCAGACACATTGGGCCTGTCGATGTCGGCTCCACTGTCCAGAAGACACTGCACTGTCTGTGGGAAACAGCACTTCATATCATTAGTAAACGGACTCTCAGATGTAAGTGTGCAACTGTGGCAGACAGACAGGTTTCGTACAGTCTTGTGTCCGTTCTGGCAGGCCACGTGTAAGGCTGTCTGGCCCATGGCGTCCTCCACGTCCACATTAGACACGTGCTGGACCAGGTCATGAAGAAGCTCAGTCCTGCCATTCACTGCCAGCCAATGGATCTAAACACACCAGAGGAGCAACTTCATATCAGGAAATGATATCATTGGGTCATTCCATGTCAACTCAGCGAACATGGTCTAGTTCAGCGAACAAAAGTCTAAAAAGTCTAATTTACATTTAGACTTTTTTTTGTCCGTGAAAGAAATACATAAATGAAGAAGAAAGACAAAATATTTAATGTTATGGATATACACAACCGGTCAAAAGTTTTAGATCGGTAAGATTTTTAATGTTTTTAAAATAAGTGTCTTCTGCTCCCCAAGGCTGCATTAATATGATAAAAAAATAAAAATAAAAATAAAAATAGAAAGTTCAAAAGAACAGCTTTTATCTGAAATGGAAAGCTTTTGTTACATTAAACACTACCCTTTAAAAAGTTTGGGGTCAGTAAGAATTTGTATTTTATTTTGGGGGAAATAAATAAGAAATCAATACTTCTATTCATCAAGGATGAGTTACATTGATCAAAAGTTACAGTAAAGACATTTATAATGTTAGAAAAGATTCTAATTAAATAAAAGCTGTTCTTTGAACTTTCTATTCATCAAAGAATCCTGAAATAAAAATGTAAAAAACTGAAAACATGTGCAACTGACTGAAAGCATTACATCAGGTTTTGAAAGAATGACTAGCTGCGTTACAAGTGTGATCAGCTTGGATTTTTGTACTAAGAGTTTTGAAAATGTACACCTTACTTGTGAAAATAGTACCAAAGCGAATAAAAAATAGCTGCAAGCAGCGATTCGGGGGCCAAGCTCGGAAGCAGCAGCAACTCTACGTTGCCCTCCTCTTCTGTCCCTTGCCCTCTCCTCTTCAGTCCCTTGCCCTCACCTTCCTTCCCTTGCCCTCCTATTCCGTCTCTTGCCCTCCTCTTCCTTGTCCCGCCCTCCTCTTCCTTCCCCCGCCCTCCTCTTCCTTCCCCGCCCTGTTCAGCGATCTGGTTTCACCCCGGCTGAGCATGTTTGTTTAGATGAAAATTAAAACAGTCTGACCAAAATATACTTATTTTTAATCCAAGAGAAATAAAGATTATTACATCACTTACTTGGATAATAAAGGAACTGAAATTATACAATATTACATAGAATTTTGTAGAGTTGTCCCACCCGGGATTCGAACTCACTATCTATGGGTCAGTTGCCTGTCACTCATCACATTGCGCCACTTGGCAGACATAGATCTCTACAGCTGCCGAAAGAGAATAGTTTCAAAAGAGAATCAGGTCAAAATGAAGAACTTTAAAGAAAATGCAGAATATATTGTGTTTAAAAAGTTTAATTAAATCATCTAAAATTGGTCAGATTACTACTACAGGTGTGGCAATTTTTCCTACTTGTGGTTCATAGGGCTGCAAAAAATGCACTGCATGATGTATGTGACAGCTTCAGTTGAGACCATTCTTAGGTACAATGCCTGGAACAGATGGTGTACTAAGTTTATTTTTTCCAGATCAAAGGGTTCAAAAGTTATAATCATTTTAATGTTACATTTTTGCTAAAAAAATCAATTTTGCTTATCTCATGAGCCATAGGTGGCGCTATTCCCAACTTTGGCATGGAACCTCAGAACATGCTTCCGATGAAGTGTACCAATTTTCGTTTTGATTGATCAAACTTTGGCCGAGATACAGCCTCTTAGCCAATTTTGGGTGGACCTTGTTAAGTTTGCAAAACCATAACTTTTGAAGAAAGAAAAATAAAAAAAATCTGTTCAGTCATTTCTGTGTGGTTCAGTCTGAAGATCATTTGAGCAAATTTTGGACAAAATTGAACAAAATTTGAAGGAGGAGTAGCAAAAAAACTGAATACTGTACATTTCAAAATGGCCTCTACTGTAATGGGCGGGGTCTTAACGTAAGATATTGGTTGTGATCAGCATGATGAGTGGAATCAGGTGTACAAAGTTTCATGTCTCTAGAGCAAAGGGTTCAAAAGTTATAACCATTTCAATGTTGAATTTTTGAACTGGTGGTGGCGCTATGGAGTTGGCCCTAAAGACTCAAATTTTTTTTCCAATTACTTTTCATTATAATTACTAGAAGTGTACTAAATTAGAACATTTAAAAAGAAAAAAAAACTGTTGTGTCAGTAGTACAAGTGAAAATAACCTCAAAATTAAGATTTTTTAAAATATAAATTTGCTGCATGTTATATTTTTGGAATTCTTTCTCACACACACACCACGTCTAGAACTGAAACAACTTCTCCACCACTTAAGGCCACAGTACCTCTTGCGGTCTGGGCATGTGCCACACAGGATTCGAACCCACGACCGCAATGGTTCGGGATTCATGACACGTGGTTTAGCAGCTTGCGCCACACAGAGGAGGCGAAGAATAGAGCTGCAGAGGAGAGGCTTCAGTATAAGAATAAGCACACAAAATCATGTTAACACGATTAGCATGCTAAGCTAACTCAATGCTAATGTAGCTTATGGTTATCCTGATAGCTAAAGAGCCGCATTCAAAAGAATTGCACGTGGTTAGCATGCTAAACAATTATTATGCTAAGCTAACTAGCATAAGGCAACAAACACAGGCTAGGTCAACTTTGGAGACAAATATCTCTCAAACGACAGCGAATATCACAAATCTGTTCAGTCATTTCTGTGCGGCTCGGTCCAAAGATCATCTGACCAAAGTTTGGAGAAATTTGAGCAAGATTTGAAGGAGGAGTAGCGAAAAAATGGTTTTTCATTTGCTCCAATATGGCGTACAGTCATATTGTTGGAAAATAAAAAATGAGAAATCGTTGGAATTGGTATAAGCCAAGGAACACATTGACATAAAGAAATTAAATTTTGAACTATATTTGCAAAAGTTATAAGCGTTTTTACAAAAAACCTTATAACTTTGGAACACTAGGTGGCGCTGTAATAAAACTTCTCATGTACCTTCGGGCATTGCTAATGATGATCCATGCCAAATTTGGTGAATAAATTTCAAATAATTTTAAAGATATTGCAAATTATGACAAAATTCAAAATGGCGGACACGAGGTACATCCCATCATGGCAAAATCGATATCCACGGATTTGGCATGATCCAAGGAATCCATAGATACCAAATTTATAATTTTCTGAGAAACTGTTCAAAAGTTATTTGCCAAAATAGCAATTTTGCATATCTCATGACCCGTAGGTGGCGCTATTCCCAACTTTGGTAAGGAACCTCACAACATGCTTCCGACGAACTGTACCAATTTTCGTTTCGATTGATCAAACTTTGGCTGAGATACAGCCTCTTAGCCAATTTTGGGTGGACCTCGTTAAGTTTGCAAAACCATAACTTTTGAAGAAAGAAAAATAAAAAAAAATCTGTTAAGTCATTTCTGTGCGGCTCAGTCCGAATATCATTTGAGCAAATTTTGGACAAAATTGAACAAAATTTGAAGGAGGAGTAGCAAAAAAACTGAATACTGTACATTTCAAAATGGCGTCTACTGTAATGGGCGGAGTCTTAATGTAAGGTATTGGTTGTGATCAGCATGATGAGTGGAATCAGGTGTACTAAGTTTCATGTCTCTAGAGCAAAGGGTTCAAAAGTTATAACCATTTCAATGTTGAATTTTTGAACTGGTGGTGGCGCTATAGAGTTGGTTCTAGAGTCTCAAAAATTGGTCCAATTACTAATAATTACCATCACTACAAGTGTGCCAAATTTCATCATTTTCCTACTTACGGTTCATAGGGCTGCCATAGACTTCCATTGGCGGAAGAAGAAGAAGAAGAAGAAGAAGAATAATAATAATAATAATAATAATAATAAGAAAACCAACAGATACAATAGGGGCTATCCCCTTCGGGGCTTGGCCCCTAAAAACTGTAACAATGTATTAGTAAATGTTGAAATTAATATTAACTAAGATTAATAAATGCTGTAGAAGTATTGTTCATATATATATATACATATATACATATATACATATATATATATATATATATATATATATATATATATACATACATACATATAGGGAGATCTGTCTATCTATCTATCTATCTATCTATCTATCTATACACACACATTTTTATTATAAACACACATTTATTGCTGTCTCAACTGTGCAGATTGATCCTCATACTCACAGCAGTGAGACCTTCATTATTGCAGATATTAACATCAGCGTTGAACTCTAACAGTCTGCCCATACACTTCTTCTGTCTGTGAAAATACAAGACAACAAGGGGAAATATTATCATGGGTCTCACCATAAATGTATTCAAAATTACTGATCAGTTTGCAATGCACACAAATGGTCAGGCTAAAATGATGCATTATAATAATGAATAATAATGCATGTGAATTGCTGTGCTTCCAGCAGGTGGCAGCACTGCAGGAGTGTATTAACCCTGTGTTTACCCGTTTCTGGCGGCCAGATGCAGAGGTGTGCAGCCGGAGATATCCTGATAGTTCGGATTCGCTCCACGCTTTAACAGCAGGACGAGACACTCGACTGATCCACAACTGAAACAACACAACATCTCAGGAGAACATATTCAGTCTGGGTGTTTGGAAAACACCGAAACCCCTTAAAGAGGACATGTTATGCCCCTTTTACTAAGATATACACTACCGGTCAAAAGTTTAGAGTCGGTAAGATTTTTTATGTTTTTAAAAGAAGTCTCTTCTGCTCACCAAGGCTGCAATTTTTTTTATAAAAAATACACAAAAAACAGTAATATTGTGAAATATTCTGACAATTTAAAATGACTTTTTTATGTTAATATATATTAAAATGTAATTTATTCCTCTGAAAAAAAGCTGAATTTTTAGCATCATTACTCCAGTCTTCAGTGTCACATGATCCTTCACAAATCACTCTAATATGATGATTTTATGCTCCAAAAACATGTATGATTATTATCCATGTTGAAAACAGTTTTTTACATTTTTATTTCAGGATTCTTTGATGAATAGAAAGTTTTTCAGCATTTATTTAATTAGAATCTTTTCTAACATTATAAATGTCTTTACTGTAACTTTTGATCAATGTAACTCATCCTTGATGAATAGAAGTATTGATTTCTTATTTATTTCCCCAAAAATAAAATACAAATTCTTACTGACCCCAAACTTATTAAAGGTTAGTGTTTAATGTAACAAAAGCTTTCCATTTCAGATAAAAGCTGTTCTTTTGCATCCAACAGGGAATGCAAATGTGGTTGTGTCAATTCTGTAATTTTGTGAGAATGTGAAAGGAACGAAATGACTTACTTGGCAGCAATGTGTAGAAGACTTCTTTTAACACGTCCAAAGGCGTAGTTGACATCAAACTTTGAGTTCAAAAGCAATTCAGAAACTGACCTATAAGCGTAAAAAAATTTTTGCATTCATTTAGCATTAATTAGTGTGCCCAAGAGATAGAGGAGTTTAATTATGTTCCAGGTCACAAAACCCATCGGACTAACAAGAGTGGCCCTCACCTGTGCTGGTCCGCCATGACCATGGGCATGAGTGTGTACACAGCCGTTTCACTGTCTGCAAGAACACAAAGACAGATTTGAAATACTATGGAAGTCAATAGGTCCAGTAACTGTTTGGTTCAAAATATCTTCCTTTGTGTTCAGCAGAAGAAAGAAACTCATACAGGTTTGAGGGCGAGTAAGTTTTCATTGTTAAGTGAACTATCCACATTTCATTGATGGCCATTGGAGGTGTGAATGATATTTTTAAAACACTATTATTATTTTTTTATGATTAAGTGAATGCATTTTATAATGTGTGCATTGGTCCCTATTTTGTCTGTTTGTTTGAAATTGTCCCTTAAATTAGTTTTTGCAGTGCCCATTTTTAAAGTGAGTGGGTCAGAATGATCTATATCCTATGTGTTCCTATGTGTATGTGTTTGATTTAATTTAGGAACATCAAAATATCATTTTTACATTACAAACACATTACTGTAAGTGTCCTCTCTTGCTCTTTCTTTAATATTTCATCTACAATAACCAATTGTCAAAAGTATATTAACCCTCAGGTGCTCTTCGGTCATTTCTGACTCAAAACATTTTCTGTTTTGAAATTTTAAAAATCACAACTTCATCGGAATGTTACGAAACCTGGTGACTTTTATGGCATTGGGTATGTGAACACACAAAAAATTGAGGTCATGATCAGAGCAGGCTAAATGGTCGTAAAAAATAGTCACACTTGTGCTCTTCGGTCAAAATGACCGACCCCATAGGAAATGAATGGGAAATTGACAAAAACACAAAAACTTTGAGAATCTTTGTGTGTACAATCTACAAATCAGCCACGATGCAGAAAAAAGTGCTCAGCATTGAAGGGGTGACACTCTAAAACGTCAAGAGTGCAAAACAGACATACCCACCCCTCACACACACACACACACACTTTTATACACAAAAACACCAATAAATTGTGATTAAAGAAATCTGTTTTGAATATTTAAAAATCACAGGTTCATCAGAAAATTACGAAACTTGGTGACTTTTATGGCAATAGGTATGTGAACACAAAAAATTGAATTGATGTCATGATTCGAACAATTTAAGTGGTAAAACGTTTTTTTTTATTATTTTCTATGGCAAAAATGGACCATAAATATTGCATAAATAAAAAGTAACATCAAATTGTCTCAAAATACTAAATTAAAAAGAAAAAATATTATTGAACAAAAATAAATTGCATTGGTTTTACTGGGATGGAGAAAATTTCATTTCTAGGTGTCCGGACCCTTTTGACCAGGAAGATAACAAGTGTGACTCCGAAACGAAGAGCACCTGAGGGTTAATTGATCATTAAATTTGTTGGGTACATTGTTTATATTTATTTTTATTTTTTTTTTATTTATTTTTTTTTCGTTCAAATATACTTACATTTGAGGTTAACCTCATTGAGAGAATAACATGTGGTTGGCCAGACCAGGCCTGGCATTGAAATAATGCTATTGCTAACTAAAAGAAATATAAAATAACTCTTAAGTGGGAGCAATACTTAGTTAACACACTGTGTGACTGTAATAAGACAATGTAGCCTATAATAAATTGTAAATAACAACAATGGTCACTATATATATTTTTGTTTCGTTGTTGTATTTTGGGGTAAAAATAAAATTATATATATATATATATATATATATATATATATATATATATATATATATATATATATATATATATATATATATATATATATATATATATATCCTGACATGATAATCATCCAAATACTCCTTTATGTGTGTGGTAGTAATTGACCATATATGGATAAACCCGAATGAATGTGAATGGACGAAGAAAGGAATTCTTCCCGGAAGCAGAGATGATGACAGCATACCAGGGTCGCCTTGACAACTCCAGAAGTCTTCCTAAATTCGAATGTTCGTGAATAAATGTAAACGTTAATGTGTGACGTCTCACCTTCGGGAGTTCCACGGTCCTCGCGCGACGCAGGGAACGCGTCAGTCGGTTCAGCTGTACATTAAAATGCTCCATCGCCCGTTCCATCATATGAGACGAACAACACAGAAATCAGCTCATCGAACTCTTATTCTCTTCTCTTTCTCTCTGAAAAGCCAACGCCTCGATCTCTTCCATCGGCTGTCGGCTGATTCGCTCTGTCCACGACTCATTCCAACGCACAATATCCCTCCATCGCTCTGTGATTCATTTTGGGACAATATTTCCTCATGGTGTCTTTCTTCCTGTTTTTATTGCACTGCATTATGGGAAGTGTAGTCCTGGTCGAGACAGGCACGCATGTAGACGTAAGGGGTAAACGACGTGGCGCCATTCCAAATTATCAGTCTTTAAGCGATTCATTCATTTATTCTGTCTTTATTTAAGCAGGTTAAAAAAAGAATCATATTTCAAAATCTTTCTTTCGGATTTAAATGTTTAGAAACAATAAAAAATCTTTAAAACTAAAATAGAAGTCACGTACTACAGGAGACTAAAATAACACATTTTCTGACCCAGATTTCAGTGAGGAATATTTTCCACTCAGAAACTGACAAGCCCTTGATATCAATACTGTCTGATTTATCTGGCAGGAATCTGACATGACTTTGACACCATCATTTTGAAAAGACATCACTTCATTTGACCCATTTCTCTCACTGAACCGTTTTACATTCTTGTTATTTTAATTTGAGTGTCAGTCTCTGAGGAGATGAGCATGTCAGGCTCCTCGATGGAGTTGACCTATTGACCCAGAGAAGAAACAAATTTAGTAGGATCTATCTATCTATCTATCTATCTATCTATCTATCTATCTATCTATCTATCTATCTATCTATCTATCTATCATCTGTCTGTCTGACATCATTAGAATGTTCGGCTGTAACTGTAATGACTGCAGCTCTGCGTGATGACATCATTAGAATGTTCGGCTGTAACTGTAATGACTGCAGCTCTGCGTGATGACATCATTAGAATGTTCGGCTGTAACTGTAATGACTGCAGCTCTGCGTGATGACATCATTAGAATGTTCGGCTGTAGCTGTAATGACTGCAGCTCCGCGTGATGACATCATTAGAATGTTCGGCTGTAACTGTAATGACTGCAGCTCTGCGTGATGACATCATTAGAATGTTCGGCTGTAACTGTAATGACTGCAGCTCTGCGTGATGACATCATTAGAATGTTCGGCTGTAACTGTAATGACTGCAGCTCTGCGTGATGACATCATTAGAATGTTCGGCTGTAACTGTAATGACTGCAGCTCCTGTGATGACATCATTAGAATGTTCGGCTGTAGCTGTAATAACTGCAGTCCGCGTGATGACATCATTAGAAATGTTCGGCTGTAACTGTAATGACTGTAGTCTCCGTGTGATGACATCATTAGAATGTTTCGGCTGTAACTGTAATGACTGCAGCTCTGCGTGATGACATCATTAGAATGTTCGGCTGTAACTGTAATGACTGCAGCTCTGCGTGATGACATCATTAGAATGTTCGGCTGTAACTGTAATGACTGCAGCTCTGCCGTGATGACATCATTAGAAATGTTCGGCTGTAACTGTAATGACTGCAGCTCCGCGTGATGACATCATTAGAATGTTCGGCTGTAACTGTAATGACTGCAGCTCCGCGTGATGACATCATTAGAATGTTCGGCTGTAACTGTAATGAATGCAGCTCTGCGTGATGACATCATTAGAATGTTCGGCTGTAACTGTAATAACTGCAGCTATGTAATAACGTTTGAGTTAAAACCAAACACACAAGAGTTATGGTAATTGGAACGAACGAACATACAACTTTTACCTCGTCATTTGATCACTTTAGTAGTTAAACAGAGCTAAAGAAAGCTAGAAATCAAAAGTTTTCTTATTTTTCTCTGCATTACTCAGTATATCGACAGTTTCTGTCATTTCTTCATTTCAGCTAATTGGCTTTATGCACAGCTGGCTGCCATTATTGGACAAACTTACTAAATGGATAGTTCATTTTGAAATTAATTTTTAAAAGTATGTGTCTTTGTTTCCACTATAGTTTCAATTTTGATATTTTTAGGTCAAACCGTTCCTGTCAGCCATAAAATGAAGGTCGAACAGTATTTATACCATTTTTACCTCTTGGAACCACAGCCACAAAGCACCTGCGCCCTCAGATCACTTGGATGTGACTGTGGTTACAAAGGTAAAATCCATGTAAAATCCATCTCACACAAACCGCTCGTTTCATGTCTTAGGCCATCAATGTGTACTTACATTTATGAGTCATTAAATCATGTTTAATTTGGACTTCTCTGTGCATGCTCTTTGAGGTGGACCCCATAGACCTCCAGGATATGACTGACAGACAGGAAGGGAGGTCAGGCACACCTGGATGAATCAGTTTGTCCAATAATGTCAGACAAGAAATAAAAAAGCTGGCTGAAGTTCAGGAAGTAGTGCAGCTGTGCATAAAGCCAATTACATTCAAGCTAATCATGTAAAGCTATCCAGGCAAAATGTGTGTGTGTGTGTAAATGCCAGAGGGCAGCAGAGCATCACTTTTGCTCTCTAATTTTTAATGACCAGTTGTTTACTATGTCATGGTGTCAATAAGAAGTGCTTGATCTTGAGGTTACTTGCTGAAAATGGTTTGATTTATTATATATTACTAAATAAATAAATCCAGTCATGGTTAGGTTATTCCCATGTTTGTTTGTTTGTTTGTTTAGTAATATTGGAGTTATTACTATAAATAATGCAATTTTTTTATATGCATGTTCATGGTAATCTTGAATCATAATAACTTCCCATCCCTCTTGCTCTCTCCAATCTCTTCTCTGATGATGAGGGCGGGGCAAACTGTCATTCAAATGAGATCAGCCAATAGCAAACCACAACCATCCCCACAGACAAAATCAGGCCCCGCCCACATTTGTGTTTTTTCTAGAAGCATATCATTTAGATATACGACACACTATAGAAGATAAGAGGGTCCTGTACCACGAAGCCTGTTTAGGGAACTCAATTTCACATCTTTTTTCTCTATTACAACTGGTACAAAATACCACGGTGAGGTTTAAAGGGATAGTTCACCCAAAAATTTTAATTAGCTCATGATTTACTCACCTTGAAGCCATTTAGGTGTATGACATTCCTCTTTCAGACGAAAACAATCTATCAAATTAGAGTTATAATATAAAAAATATCCTGTCTCTTCCAAGCTTTATAATGGCAGTGAATGGTTGTTTCTGTCTTTGGAAGTCCATCAAAGCGCATCCAGTGTGATAAAAGTGCTGGAAGCAGCTCTGCGGGGGTATATAAAGACCTTCTGAAGTGAAGAGATGCGTTCATGTAGGAAAAATATCCAATATCCACTAAAATAGCTTCCGGCAGACGACGGTACATATAATGTCGTCTAGATTTAAGCCAAGAGTAACCCTTGAACTTGACACACAACGTAATGAATCTCACGGTTCAGACAAACAGGGCTGGATATGTAAACAATGTTCGTCATTACGTTGTTTATCATGGATGGATGCACTTTGATTGACTTCCAAAGACAAACGGATTGGAAGAGCCAGGACATTTGTTCAATATAACTCAGATTGTGTTCGTTTGAAAGATGGCTTGAGGGTGGGCAAATCATGGGCTAATTTTCATTTTTGGGTGAACTATCCCTTTAAGGAGGGCAAAGAAAAACTAATCAATCAATGGCTTCCTGTCCATCTTAATTACACACTATTAATTAGTGTTTAATTACAAACTATTATTGTTGTATAAATCTTTAAATAACCATCCCACTGTGTCTAATAACCTTTTAATAACAGTTGTGTAACAGTTAAATGTTGCATTTTTATATAGTGTAGTTTTATTGGTCAATGTGTGTCCCTATTTCATAATTTTAATGTAAAGCACTACTATTCAACTTTGGTTGGTTTTAACAATGTTAAATACATAAACAAGACAAGACGATGCAAAATGACCAGTTTCAGCCTTTATCTTCAGGTCTTTGAGCTGTATTCATGTTGGAAAAACACCTTTCACATGACTCATTCTGTGCAGATTGAACATCAAATATTTCTATGACTGCAAAAAGTAAAAGATAACAATAACCAGTGTCGTTTCCCACAGCAATGTACAGCTCAAGGATTCATAGTTTGTATTTTTTTTCTGCATCCTATTCATACAAAAACGAGTGTTAGATTAAAACTGGAAGGACATGAGGACGTTTGAGGTTTCACAATGGCATTCGAGCAAATTTAAAAGGTTTAATTCTTTTCTCTAGGACTAAGACTTTTATTTTGAAGTTGTATCTTCTCTGAGTAGTGTGTCATTCATGGTAATCTCTATAGTGCAGATTAGCCAATAATAAAAGTCATGCAAGATCCGCATTTATTTATAATATAAAGCCATGCATATGTTTGATCTGACTGATAATTTGGTGTAATATTTTTAAAACCCCTGATCATAAAAGTTATATAATTGGAATGGTAAAAGAAGATGAAGAGGACTTTGAGGAAGAGGAGGAGGAAGATTATTATAGAACTGGAATCAGAGAGAACATTTCAACAGTCTTTTCTGTCATCTTCAGTGTTTTGTCTGGTGAGTTTTTATTTTTAAAAACATAATAACTAAGTTTAAGAAAGAGTGTGTATGTGGAGACATAGTTTTAAACACTGGCACCTGTTTGCATTAGCCTAAAGATCAGCTGGAATAATGACCATACTCATATCAAGTTCATTGGGATTATATTATTCATCCATCGTAACAGAATTTGTTTCTGAATGTTTTGAGTTGAGTTTAGTTGGAAACATATATAGTTTAGTTGGTTAATATAAAAATGTCTAAGATATGTCAGAATTAGACAGAGTAGTTAATTCAGATATTACACAGACAAAGTCACTAATACACGCATCACTGCTTCTGTTTGTTTGTACGTTTGGAGCTGTAAAATAATTTAAATATATATATGTATATATATATATATATATATATATATATATATATATATATATATATATATATATATATATATATATATATATATATATATATATATATGCGCAGGTTTAAAAGAATAAATAATATCCTTCCAAACACAATACGAAAATTATTTAATAATTAAGAAAACATTATACAATTAAATACATAAAAATACATAAAATATATTTAGCAGCTAAATCCCATCTTTTAATTTGGACAGTGCTCTTATATTTTAGATTCATCATATATTCGACTTTTATTATGAAATCTTAATGGTCACCCGAGCACAACAATGCCGTCATCGCGACAGTTCCTCCAGCGCTAGTGCTGTTATGACAGCAGTGTCATCGCTTCTGCTTATTACTTTCTCTTATATCGGTGTGTTTTTAGAGTATCATAATTGGACCATGTTGTCATGTTTGATAGGTCTAAAAAATAATGACAATAATAATAAAAAAGCCACCTGCCAAAATGAGGAAGTCGCATCTCATTATAACACTCTCATAACACTTCCTTCTCACAAATAAACTCCCACGACCAGTGGCACTCGGTGCACTATTGACAGTTTTTATGAATCTACTGTATGTTTAGCTCCTAAATAGTGACATCCAGTGTGTTCGGGCAGGTTTTGTCAGGAGCTGGGGTTGTTTTAGAGCATCAGAGATGTTGAACGTGCTGTCGCAGAGTTCCCATCAGCCGGATCCCAGCAGAGAGTCTCACCCGCCGGACAGTCCAGGAATAAGGTTAGGTCCTGCGCTGTGGTCATCGGTACTGGTATTTAAATGCGTCTGTGTATGAATGCAGTTGTAAACATGCTCTGTGTGCTCGTTTATATTACATTGGGAGGACCAAATGTCCCCAAGAATAGTAAAACGTGAAGTCACCTTCATGGTGAGGAGGGAAATTGATTAATAAACATACTATATATATATAGTGTAAGGGGATAGAATATACAGTATAAAAATCATAATTCCTATGGAGAGTTCCCTCAAAGATAGTGGACCAGACGTGTGTGTGTGTGTGTGTGTGATGAATCCAGGTGGCACTGAAGCCCGGACACAGTCTGCTGGACTGGATCCGACTGACCAGAGAGTGGCCGCGACCTGACCGGACTGAGAGGAAGACTGATCGAGGTGACCGAAGACGAGCTGAAGAAACACAACACCAGGAATGACTGCTGGACCTGCATTAGAGGTACAACCGCACATATTTAAGTAGCACAACTTTATTCATCAGTGACAATAACATTTTATGAACAGCAAATCAGCATATTAGAGTGATTTCTGAAGGATCATGTGACACTGAAGACTGTAGTAATGATAATGAAAGATCAGCTTTGATCTCAGGAATAAATTAGTTTAATAACATATTAAAATATAAAATATCTATTTTCTAATATTTCAAAATATTACTGATTGTATTTTTTAAATGCAACCGATGAGCATATATTACTGTGTGTTTGTGTGTAACATATTTGCATGATCACACATAGCGAAGTAGTCAACTTTTATAAATATAGTATTTTGATATTGTATTAAAGTCCCCATGAAATCTAAATACTCTATTCTTACTTTTAATAGAATATTTGAGTATCAATTAGTATTGATTATACATTATTAATCCATATCATTATTATTTTTTAATTCATGTGACGATCTCTTCTCTGATGAAGAGGGCGGAGCTATAACCTGTCACTCGCATGAGATCCACCAATAGTAAACCACAATCATCCAATCAATCCCCCACAGACACGATCAAGCCCCGCCCACATTTGTTCTTGCCTCTGAAATACGGTAAAATAAAGAAAAACCAGAGCAATGATCGTTTAATGCTGATTTGAATACAGAGTTCAAAGTGTTGCCACTGTTATGTCTCAGTATTTCTTTTTTGCGAGTGTTTAATTTTCTGATTTTCTAATGCTTCATCAATCCAATAACAAGAGATCCCACCAGTGTTTGTTTAGCCCTTTTCATTTAGAGATTCTGTAAAACACACAGATAATGTGTCCCAGGATCGTTTGATTTTGATTCATTCACACTGCCAGTCATTTTCCGTTCACACACACATATCCCGTAAAGACACGTGACGTCAGGAATGTGACATGTAATGTCTCCGCCGTGTCTTAAGTTTGCTTATGACCTGTGATTTTTCTCTTTAGAAACCACACTTGTGCATTTCTTTTTCTGATTCGATCATAAACTCAGCGCATCACGTACCGTTTCCACTAGCTCAGCGAATGATCTCAGCTACAGCGTCATCACTACGACACACCCGTTACAGTATTAATTACAGCTTTTGTTCAGTTGATACAGTTGATAGCTCCCCATCCTGGGATCGAATCCGCGTCAATCCCGGGACGTGTTTGATTCACACTGAAGGCAATCTAGCAATTTTACGACTCCCTGTGTTTGTGTGTTTGCTGTAGGAATGGTCTATAACGTGAGTGCGTACATGGATTTCCATCCCGGTGGGGAGGCGGAGCTAATGAGGGCTGCTGGGATTGATGGCACTGACCTGTTTGACCAGGTAAAGTCCTTGTGTGCTGGTTTCAGGAAATAGTCTGTTTTAATCTTGAATGCTTTCAGTGTAAAGTCACTATTTATAGTCAGATGTTGATGTCCCTACATTGCGAATACATTAATTGGCTATACAAATATTTATTTCTTCATTTATTGTCATTTTACTCTTCAAATGAGCATTGTTTTATTAGCTCATATGTAAAGAGCTTGTCTGTTTTTGTTCCTGTAAATGTATAAACAGTGAGTCGCTAATAGTTCATTAAAACATTTTAAAGCTATTCAATTTATAGTAATAAATAACAAAGATGTAAATATGTGTTTATGTATAAAGTGCATTAATGCTTAATGTATTTATTAACATTTTAAGAAACATTTGTGTCATTTAAAGTTAAGTTTACATAGACACAAAAACATACACTTTTGACAGCATCCAAAACATAAATAATTTATGTATGCACAGCTTTACTGATGTAGCAAATGTTTACAAATCCTTAATAATCTATGATCATTGGATTAATTAATCGATGCATTATATGGAATTTGTGATCATTGACATTGCTTCAGTTGACTTCAATTAATTCATTATAACATTTATTTTCTGAATATCATTTTTACAGTATATTGCAACTAAAAATGATTGTCACTGTAAGTGTTATTGCCTATTACTTTTTATATAAATAATCATTAATGTTTGATAACAGGGTTAAGGAGTATAATGGTATAAATCATTTGTGAATATTCTATTGCTGTATTGTACATTTTGGCATGTATCCAAACATACAAACAAGTTAGTTTAATGCGCATATTTACATATGAACAATAAGGACAGCCTTAGCAAACAATAGGGGGTAAAGGAGCGCTTCTTAGATTTCAAAGTTTAGTTAAAATAGAGGTGCTCTTTTGGATGGGAAATTGAATATAAGCGAAAAACAAGAGACTCCAAGGCACTCTCAAGTAGAAAAGCTAAAAAGCCTTTATTGCCATGGCTTGGTCAAATCAACCATCTACAAAAACTCCAACGCGTTTCGGCTACATGCCTTCTTCTGGGAGTTAAAATAAGACAGCCTTATTTTAAACCAGAGTTGTTAATAGTTAATGAAAACTTTAAAACGTTAATAAATGATGCATAAAAGTGTATAAAGTGAATTTATACACATTTTTGGAACCATTAAAGGCTAGTTTTAGTATTTCCCATGACCTATTAATCCCATTACTCCTAATAATCATGAACAAATCTTTTAAACTGCTGAATATCTGTTAGGTATGGTTAACAAGTTGTTAACAAAGGATAAAGCACATTATCTAACTCTTTACAAATGAGCTATAAACAATTATAACTACAATGACACTGAATCCAGAAGTCCTCACTATTTTTATATAGTCTATTAATGTATCAACAATGTAAAAACTGCGATTTATAAACTGTGAATCAAATGAAAGCTTGTTAGCTTGTGTAGATGTTTTATAAGGGCTGTGTTCCTGTGTTTGTCCTCATAGGTGCACCGCTGGGTGAACTACGAGTCCATGCTGAAGGAGTGTCTGGTGGGCCGCATGGCAGTGAAGCTCGCTTCTGCTCCGCAAGGTTTCTACCAATAGAAAAAGACTTCAGCCAGTCATAATTTTCATACAAACATATTCTCTCATGAACTGCAAATCAAATAATCAGTTGTTTCTGGGTTGAACTTAATTCTTCTTCTAATTAATAGATGCGTTTGTTTGATTGTAACCTGAAATGTTCAGAATCAAACCCAAAATTAGCTTTTTTAAATGTGTTATTGACATGGTTCTTTGGTTATCACAGCTCAGACGGAGAAGACTGAGAGCACTCTTGTGAACGGTATGACAGTAAAGCCATGTGGATGTCTAGTTATAAATGCTGAGAAGACCAATGCTTCATGATGACTTTGACTCATGAGGAGTAATTGTGTGTTTGATACTCTCTTCACACCAGGTTTGTCTGCTCCTCCACCCTTCAGACCGGGGCCGTTATCTGCTCCTCTCCCTGCTGAAAGATCATCGCCCTCGGTGTGTTTGACTTTTATTATAGCACAGAAATCTAGGCTATGGCATGATTCCTTCTGGCAGCACAACAACGACATTCCCAAGTGTTCATATTATATCTTTAACAAACTGTGGACAAAAATTCAACTTACTCAAAGGTGTCCACGGACAGGCACAGACCTAGTGGGATTGTTCACCCTATAGTAGGTTATTTTAGTTGATAAAGCCATAAATATGTATAGTTTTTCTTACACAACCACATTGCTTTGATTTCAGAAGGCCTGTATTAACCCCATGGAAGCTGTGTGGATTACGTTCATGATGGGTTGATGTTAGGCTGCAACTTACGATTATTGTGATAATCGATTAATCGGATGATTATTTTTCGATTAATCGGATAAAAATTCTATTTAATTTTTTGTTTATTATAACCAAATATATATGAACCCTAAATCAGGGTTGTGGCGAGCAGGACAAGGCCGAGGAACGTGAGAGATGCGAGGTGCGTGCTCACAGGTGTCGTTCATTATCACTGAACGCCACCGGCCTCGCGGCGCTCTCTCACGTCCCTCTGCCTAGTCCTGCTCGCCACAAGGGTATTTATGTGTTAAAGTACTTTAAAAAGTGCAAAAGCCACACATTGAGTTTCACTAATATCAATATTTGCATTGTTTTTAATAATAATTGCTGATGGCAAGTTGACAACCATGATTAATTGAAAAAAAATGATATCCAACGTAATATGTTTTAACCATAGACTGTAAAAAATATGGACAAAGCGTCTGTGACGTCCACCCATAGACTCTCTGAAAGAATGGGTTTGAGGCTGTTTATGGAGGGTATGGGCGGCACCATACTGGAAAATCTTGGGAAATACAAAATACAAAAGTTTCAGAAAGGATACAGAGGTGGTATGATGTGTTGTGTCAGATCATGGCCGAGACGTTAAATTCACTCTGCGCAGCCCGTTCTCAGCTGTCAATCAAAGTTAACCGCCCTTATTTGTCATACATTTTATGTCTAAATATGATCTAAACTAACGAGTTAGAAAAAAATTCACCCCTCACAGTTGTCAGGCACGCGGAACATATTGAAGATTACAATAAAAGTCCATGGGACCAAATTGTAAACATGAATTTATGCCGGGAAAACAGAGATTTTAACATGACATCTATGGATATTTGCTCCCTTTTGGGACCGCCCTCTAGCGGATTTGAGATGTATTGCAGTTTATCGCACTTCGGGTTGGCTTCATCTTTCAGATAAGAATGTTGCCGCTTGGTTTTAACACAATTTTTTGTTAAACCAAATTTACACAGACATGTTGTTCAGATGTGAAGATATAAACTAAAAACATCTCAGACCAACTAATTGATAATGACATTCGTTGACAATGATTTTCATAATCACTTATATTTTTATCGATTAGTTGTTGCAGCCCTAGATTGATGTGCTTTTTGGGCTTCAAAGTGAGAGTTTATTGTGCTGTCAGTCTTACAGCACTCTGAAAATATTAGTATTTTATTCAAATTAAATTGCATTTTTTTTCATCTATAGGTACGATTGGTTCCAGACAGATGCCACTGTCAGTATTGTTGTTTACACCAAGCGAAAGGTTGGTAAAGTGCAGTGGTTATGTGGTTGTCTTCTCTCAGATGTAAAAGTAAAGTCAAACATGATTGTTCTCCCCTCACCAGATTCCCAGCTCCGGCTGTGCAGTTGTGGATCTACAGGGCGAGACTCTTCGGGTGGAGATGCTCTTGGGGAAGATGTCATACCTGCTCTACTGGCGTGAGTCTTTCACCAGACATGTGTTGTGTATCTGCTTACACAGTTATCAAGTTGATAACACTGTTTCTTTTTCAGGTCTGTCCAGTGAAGTTCAAGGACGTGTTGATGGTGAGTAGTATGTTAAATTAGACATGCTTTTTTGTGTTGAATGTAGAACTATATTGAAAATGATCTGTACAAAACAAAACCCAGTGTGGCGGTACCAGTATGTAATATCAATCATTATATTTACATGTTACCATGGTTAAAGAATACCCTGGTGTTACTATGAGACATATCATACAAACATGGTAACGCTATGGTGCTTTTTGTTGCTTTTTTGTGTTAATAAAATATGGAAATAGCTTCGAAGATAAGTAAAGGAAAAAAGAAAAAGACAATTTTAATTCTCATTCTAAATAAGCGTTTCTTTATTTTCCTCTGCTTACAGTCCAGACGGCCCACTCTGTAGGAAAAGTGCAGGTGTGTCTGCGCAAATCTGTTAAAGACAAGTGGACGAAAGTGGGGCAAGCCACTGGAACTCCATGACACATTTACTCTAGAGTAAAGATCGTGGTGAGTAGCAAACCTGTGAACTCAATTGTCAGACAAGGATCTAAATGAAGTTTGTAAAGATAAATGTATATAGGAACACATTTGAGAAATAACATTGTTTTGTTAAATAGCATGGACTAAAGGGGTACCACAAGGCTCAGAGTTGGGCCCCCTATTATTTGTCTTTTATATTATATTATTAATTTATGACACAGTGTTTATGAAAATTCTCATTTTTATGTTGCTGTATTTACTGCTGTGCTTCTAATTTGGTCATCTTTAAAAATAAATTTAAACAATAAATACTGTTTTGTGTCTCTTTTAATGTGTCGTGACAGATCGCTGTAGAGTATCAGTTAAAGCTGCTTGAGATCCGATCATCTCTTTCTTCTAGTTTATTTATAGCATCAAATAAACATGTATGAACATAAGGAATTTTGTTTTAATTGCGGAAATGCGTCAGTATATTCCGTTTTCAAGTGATAAGATCCTCATTGCATTTTTTTTCTAATTTCTTCTTTCTTTCATGTTTTATGTCTCTCTCTCTCTCTCTCTCTCTCTCTCTCTCTCTCTCAAAAAGTCTAAGAAATAACTTAAAAATGAATATGTGTTTCATCACAGGGCTCTTCTACAGGGAATGTGTGTTGGTTTCAAAAACAGAAGTCACACATGACACGCAGGTCTTGCGTTTGCAACTTCCTCCAGGGTCACGTATGCAAGTGCCTGTGGGGAGACACGTCTACCTCAAAGACGTCTGTCCAGGGTAATCGTCTCACCTTATGTCACACATCGAATGCTCTTCTAATCTAAAATAACCGAATGGAAGGTGGCCAGTGTTCAGCAGCTGGTGTTGTGTGTATTGGTGAACAGGTACAGATGTCATCAAACCCTACACACCAGTGGATCAGACACTAATACCTCCAGCACAATCCAGTGCTGAAATGGGCTCAGACGTACATCTCATGATAAAGATCTATCCTGATGGAGTGTTGACCTCACACCTCGCCAGCCTTCCTATTGGTTAGTATTTCTCGTATCTATTTTTTTTTTTACCTGGAAGGAAAGAGTATTATGTGCTGGGCGAAATTCCTCCTTTCAGGTAATCATTTGGAATAACTCGGGACTGGATTTACTGCATTTAAATACATTCAATAGTGATGGTGCAGTGGATTAGACACATGCCTTTAGTGTGAGAGACCCAGGTTCGAATCCACTGTGAGACACCAATGTGTCCCTGAGAAAGACACCTTACCCCTCAGTTGCTCCAGAGGCGTGCGACCTCTGACATATATAGCAATTGTAAGTCGCTTTGGATAAAAGCGTCAGCTAAATGAAGAAATGTAAATGCAATAAGTCTTCTGGGATATTCCACCCTGGTCAATAAATATGCCTGTGAGACCTATAAAATCTCAACATAAATGAACAAATAGATAATAAATGCATACAAAAATTATAATTTATTTATGCATAGATTTTGTCACTAAACAAAAATGATGAACTTTAAGTGTCTTTAAGAGTCTTATATTTCAATTCTATTTCCCGTTTGGTACCTCAGTTAAAATTAGAATTGAATTGGATTTTTGTCTCAATTAAATTCTAAATGGCACTCGAACCTGTTTTTCACATGTTCATAAAACACTAAAGTGTAAATAAATGGTGCATCCATACTGACAGTTTCACTTCTGGTGACTTTTTGGGAATTTATAACATACAATTGTGTTGTATGTATATTGTTATATCATTAAATTCACTTCTCACAGCTTTAATATATCAGTTAAATTTTATCTATTTCGTCTATTTACCTTAGAAACATCACTTCTAAGAATTGTATGTTCCAGATCGTTTCACCTGGTATCAAAGTTCCCTATAATTTCTCTAAAACATATATTTATTGAACTGTGATGGTTGAAATTTCTATGATTTTTTAAGATTTTTTTCACGGTACATTTATTATCACATTTTACCCTTTTTCCAGTTTGAAAGTAGCCGTGAGAGCTGGATTTGCGAGCGTCCGTAGCTCATGTGCTGTGTTTGTGTGTTCCAGGAGCCGTTCTGTCAGTGGGCGGCCCAGAGGGCTCCTTCACGATGCGTGTCCTGCGGGACGTCACTCATCTCTACATGTTAGCAGCCGGCACAGGATTCACACCGATGGCTCGCCTCTGTACGTCTGGCCCTACAGGAGCTCACATCAATCAGGTCGGCCCACACTCAATAAAGAGACAGCATTCGTCACATAAGTCAATTATCCTGAAGTTCACACAGGTGTCCTTGCAGAGAGCATCCATAGGCGTAATTTGACACATTAAAGGGTGTGTCTGTGCCAAATTTTATGCAGTTAGCATTAACATAAGGAGGCACAAGGGTTAAGCATTAACACTAAACTCAACATTTGTGTGTGTGTGTGTGTGTGTGTGTGTGGACATTCAAGCAGGTCGTGTTTTTATGTTGGTATGTCTTTTCAGAAAAGTCAAGCTGATGTTCTTTAACCGTCAGGAGAGGGACATTCTCTGGCGCTCTCAGCTGGATGAAGTTAGTGTGAAAGAGGACAGGTATGATTACATCACCTCTGTTCTGTCAGAAGCATCACACATCTCAGTGGGAATCTGTATTTTCCCTTCGAGATGATCGGTGTGTCCAAACCTTATGACTATAAAATTGTTCATTTTCATCAAGTCACTGTTATTTAAATTGCGCTCTATACATTACTGAAAGTTTCAAATCAGCTTCACGGTACAAATCGAATGTTGCAAAATCCCTGAGTGATGAAACGCCTGTGGTTTGAGCTGTAAAGGCAGAAGACAGTTGATACGTCATTCAGCGCGCGTGTTCGTCATGTGTGTTAGGTTTGAGGTGGAGTACGTTCTGTCCAGAGCCTGCAGACTCATGGGAAGGCAGGAAGAGGACGGATAGATGTGTGTGTGCTGCAAGAACTCCCTGGGGAGACCAGACAACTCCAAGAGCTCTAGTGTGTGTGTGGGGCCCAGAGTCTGGATTCACTGAGCTGGCTGTGCAGTGAGTCATTTAATGGTTTACACACACACACAAAGGCACACGCACGCATTTACACACTCTCTCTCACTCACTCTCTACACTCATTCACTCACTCACACACGCATACACACACGCACGCCCTCTCTCTCTCTCTCTTGCACTCACTCACTTCACTCACTCACTCACTCACTCACTCTTTTATATATTAGAAGCTTTGAGTGCCTAATTTCATTTAACCCAAATGCGTTCTTAAAAAAATAATTTTATAATAGGTCATATTATATATGTTTGTGTCCACTAATTTTAAGATAACATTAATTTTCAGTATTTTAACCTTTTAAATACCACTTTTTGTTTTCATAATGCCACTAAAACTCTATTATTTTACATTTACTACATGTTACTCATAATTCTTGGGGGGATTTTACAGAGTCCACGGCGAGTGCTATCACTCACACACGACTTCTCAAACAAAACACACATTTATATGCTCTTCATTTATTGGCAAGTAATGGCACCATCTAATCGAAAATAGCACAAATTTCAATTTGGAAGTCTTGCCTATGAACAAGATCTGTTTTGAATGGCTTTAAATGGGGACATGCCTACTAGTGTAACAGATTTATGAAAAGAAATGGGTGAAATATTAAAATTCCAATAAAAATACACACGTTTGGCAAAAATGATGCTGTTTGCATCACCGAAAACTGTTTCTAAGGACACATAAGTGTTAATTTCTGCTTTATAAAGGTTTATTTACTGCTTGGTTAATGAATTATTTTTCTCTCGTTGTCTCCAGATTGGTCAGACAGCTGGACTCAGTGAAGAGGAAATCCACATTTTTCAGGGCTGATTGGACAATAGGATTTCTGAAACACGTACTTGGGACTATTTTCTATGCATATAGCATGCACTTTCCAGTTATAATGAAGCTGCGACAACCATTCTACCACATCGTCTTTTCATTTGTGGAAATCCAATGTACAATCAAATGCGTGCACTTATAGATCCTCGTATAACACCGACATCACCACAGAAGCTCTCGCTCTCTAACATCTCTATTCAAAGCTTCCCGTCACCCAAACCAGTCACACACCAGAGCGTTCACGACAGCAGCCTTAAGAAGATTCGTTTCGCTAGTTACTGCTCTTGACGTTGAAATTGAGTCAGTATAATGTGTTGGCCATTCACACGGTCCATGTGTAATGCAACTAAAGCATCACTTACTTCAACTAGTTTTATTGATGGGTCTCAGAAATTGAAATTTCAGTAAAATAGGATCACATCAAGTCATTTTAAGTGAGAAAGTATAGATATCGCTGTTTGGAAATGCTAATCTGACTGCCAAATAAATAAGGATTCTTGGTAACAATTTACTTAATGCCTTTACCTATGATGCATTCATAATGTACATTATAATGCATGATTTTTTTATATATATATAAATAATTGTAACCAATGTTAAAATGCATATTTTCAGATAGATCTGAAATTGGTTGTTGTCTATGTGTTTCATACTTTTTTAAGGTATCATAACTGGTTACAATTATTATGATGTATTTTAAAATAATAATAATTATTATTATAATTATTATGCATTTTAAAGCATAATTAATGCAGTAAACATACAGTTATAATGCATTATATATACTGTATATAGACTTAAGTAAAGTGATTTTCCCGTTTTCTTTTCATGTAAATATGTCAGGATATTGCTCTAATATGGAGTGCAATTTCTCTTGACAAAAGTAAAGTCCTTGGATATGTTTTGTTGCCTGTAGTGCTGGCATCTGCTGCTCTGATGTCTTATAGGAAAACACTTCTGTTACACAAGCAGACCATGTTGTTCTGGACGTATCTGATCATGCAAGTGTTTATTGTGTTACTTAGTATGAAATGTGTTTGAATGCTTTGCTGTCCAAATATTTATTTTTAGAAGGAAGCTCTGAGATATGAATGACTGTATAAAACTGATTATATATTTGACTCCACAGTCATCTTTATACAAACCACTGATGGCTTCCAGCAGCTTTCACAGGATTTCTTCTTTATCGTTCTCATGTGAAGGGGGAGATGGGATATGTGGCATTAAACTGTCAGGAAAACAGAGAATACAGTGAATTAAATGGTTTTAAAGATGTTAATTTTGTCTTGAGACTCACTGATTAAATGAAGTGCTCCTTTAGAGGATTGATGTTGCTGTTTGTTTATATGTCTGTCTGTCTGACTATATGACTGTCTGTTATACTGTCTGTCTGACTGTCTGTCTCTCTGTCTGTCTGACACTAGTTCTTCCCATACATTACAGGGAGATGTATTCAGTGAAATCATCAAATAAAACTAAACACAATAGTTGGAGTTTTATAACATTCATACTTTTAAGGTAATTGCCAGCTAACAAAATATATTCCAAAAATGTTTTTCATACGTTCCTGTTTTACGTTCTGAAAACATTATCTTCAAAACACCCATACAAAACAATAAAGGTGCATTGTGCAACATTTCATGTTAAAAATACATGTTTTCCTAACCCATAATGCTTAAACACTTGCCTGATGTGCTGAACGAGCCCTTCTCTGATCACTGCGATCGCCTCTATAATCCTGTACAGTGAAATAAATAAGAGGGATTCGGGACAGATTTAAGACTGGGTGTGATATACATGCGTGTGACGAATGTCTGGCAGGATTGTGTATTCGCCGCCATTCTCTGTATCAGCGAAGACAACTCGAGCGACACAACTTTCAGTCAACTTTACGACAAAAGTAGAAGATGGATTAAGAGACCGGCTTGTAGTCCATTCCAAACCCCAACGCAAACTCCACGTAAGACAAAGAAAATAAAACTAGTGCCAGGCGTCAGAAATAAGACGAGAGTCAACATCGGGAAGCTTTCAACAAATGGAGAGATCTACGGTTCGGCTGTAGGGCTAGAACGGGGTCCTGTACAAAGTTATATTGTTCATGAACGTGTTTCCATAATAATACAATCATAAGTGGATACAGTTAGCACATAAAACAGTTCAACATGAAGATAGATGGAAACAAAAAACTAAGTTTTCTACCACCCCGTTTTGCCCTCACACACATATGTATTAGTGTGTAATTTATAATTTTTTTTCCCTTTCATATATTTAAAATTACTTGCAGATTTATAACTTTATTACCTCATTATAACTGTAACAAAAGATGTGTGCGGCTGATGCTCCTTGGTTATGAACAGCTCCACGACGTGCGTGTGTGTGATCCTTTTAGTCTATGGTGGTGTGATCCATGAGCGTGCACACCTCTGGTTGCAGTTTCTCTTGTCGCCAGAGGGGGCGTGGTTCTACAAAAACTCAGATACTTGCGCTTTTGCACCTTTAAGAACATTCTCAAAACATAAGCACAGAAACTTTATTTATAACTTATTTATAACTTAACTTTTTTTCCCCTGAAATCCCCTGAAGTGGATGTTCATCAAAGATATTTAAATGTTGATACTGGTTTCAGGATTTTCAGTGACATTCCCCATCCCATGTATAAAGAATTATCAAATGCAATGTTTCCTTAAAGTCCCTGTAAAGTCAAAATTAAGTATGTGATCTGAGTTTGTCACTCCACAGAAAAATGTGTTATTAGCCACCCAGCCAAACTTGAATGATAAAAAAATCTGGCAAGTACATAAAATAAGCTATCAAAATCATGAAAAAATGAGCAGTTATCTCTGTTCTCAGACGCTGGGGGCGTGTCCACTGGCTGTGCTGAAACCACGCCCACTCGCGGGAAAGCTGTCGACGGTGATATTAGCTGAAACTGCTTTCGGGACGGGAGAATGAACGCTGAGGCGGGAGATAGTCGGTTCGGCCCCGTTCACCAGTAACAGCGGATTATCAGTGAATCCCAGTTGTCTCTGAGGAAGTTTATAAAACGATCCCGTGTAAAACGATCACTGACAGAGGCGGGTGTTGGCAGTGATCCTCAGCTCTTCATCAAGGTTGGCTCTCTAAAAACCTCTTCTTGATGTGATCGTTTTTAAGGGAATTTAAATAAAGATACCGATCTGTTTTGTACATGATCGACATCCAGGTAGTAACCGATGCATTTCTGTGTTGAAGGCATAGCTAGCTAGAAAACTGTAGGCTCATCTGTAGTGAACTAATTGCACTGACAGTCACTCGCGATTGAGCTGTGAATGCGGATGTGCTCAGGGGAGTGTTATTGTGTGTTAGGGGAGAGATCAGACTCAGTGCGTCATCAAATAGGGGTGTGTCCAGGAGCTCATGGGCTGCAGTGCATCACGGAGCCCTGTTTTAGCCTTGCCCAATTAATTCGTAAAATTGCAATGGTGAAAAACTGTTTAACGGTCTAACTGCACATTTCAGTACTTCACAGTTCAAGTCTTTGTAATATGTTTTAGCAATACATATGTAATATTTATAATGTGTTTAGAACTTTTTTGTAGAATTGCCTTTAAAGGGACTTAAAATAAGCCATATGCAAGATTGTGGCCAAATATGGTACTGCAATCACTTTCAAATAACTGTAGAGCCGTGTATTCCCCCAATGCCAAGCTTCCAATGGCAAGAGACGAGTCCTACATAGTGAGTTTTTTCTGTGAATTATTTTTTTCGGACTTTGTCACAAAGTATTTCAAATTCATATCGAGTTTTTTTTTTTTTTTCGCAGACGCTGAGACATTTTTTAATCCGATTCCGACACATTTGTATCTGCAGCTGTGGTAACTAAAGAAGAGCTGGCAAGCCAAATGCCGCAACACTACTGACTCCATGATTGGTTCGATTAGTGATGGAGGGTGGAGACATCAGAACAAAACACAACATGACAACATCAACATTAGTCAAGGGCTGCAACTTCACTTTTTAAATGACAATATCCTGGCCGGACTAGTGTTGTCAGTGATATAAGTATTTGAAATGAACATGATGTCTTAATGTCTAGTGACATATCAAGGACAATTTATTCAGTATACGAGATTGAAGCCATGAAGCTACACACTCCAGGTCAGTAGGTGGCAGTATTTCCATCAGAGTTTCTACTGAGCTTCTAGAAAAGTTTCTATTAAACGTTACATGCTGAAAACAATGCACCGTCACACATATAATTATGAATTGCCAAATCATGTAAAAGTTTTATTTTATCCTTCCAGAGGAGGTGTTGCTACATTGCCAGATGTAACCACAATTTGTACTCTTCAAATGTTCAAATGCATATAAAATACTCAATTTAAAGCACCATACAGACGAATGTATAGGAAAACACAATGTCAAACACAAGGAAACAACCAGTAATTATGAAGGAAATGAACAAAACATTTTTCACTTTTTTTCTTCTTTTTTTACAAAAATAAAAAACATACAGATACAATTCAGACATATTTGTGCTCATTTTCTAATAGTACATAATCTAATATAAATCATACACATATATTCAATACAAAATACAGCCACAAAAATGAACATTGATTTTGATGATTTTTTTACTCCCACATTGCCATAAGACTCATCATCTCTTCATTGACGACAGCAGTCTGCTTCTTTTAACTCATTAAACTGGATATCATGAATAGCATTATTCGTATTTTTATTTTTATTTTTATTTTTTTTATTTTTTTTTTAAATGACACTGAAATTTGCTGCAGTTTCTCAATGCCGAGAACACAAGAATAAGACATTCTTGTCTAGATTGATACTGGCTACCTCGAAAAAAATGAAACGATTAAATCTGCCATATTAAAGGTTCCCCTTTTTGTAATGCCAGGGCTGTGTTTTATGGATATACAGTCCCTGGCTTTATTAAAGACCATTCAGATAATGAGTGACAGTCAGTTCAGATTGTCATTCATGAAACAGATGTGTGTGGACATCATCATGTTATGACCACACACAGCCTCTGTGTTGAATGCAGACTCTTCTCTAAGGCTCATTGGGGAAAACCTGCCTGTGGAAACAGTTTTACACAATGATATTAAGGTAACGCTTCCTTTTACAGTCCAGTTACCCATGTAAACACTATTTACTTATTTTAATAACTACAATTACTGGGTAATAACTAGTACTAACCCTGAACCTACCCCTAAACCTACCCCTGTTCCGTGTACTTTACCTTATATTAGCCAGTACTTTCTAGGTAAGTACACTGTAAATACACTGTAAGTACTGTACTGTAAAAGGAAGCGTTACCGATATTACATTACGTCTTGCATATCTCGCAACACTTTCAAAGTGAATGTCCAGTGAGTGGCTCTAAAAGCACATCCCTCTTTTTTTCTTCCGAAAAAACGAATGAACGTGAATCTGGCAGTGCTTTATTGTGTTGGTTGTGTATCGCAGCAGTTCTGAACTGAATTGTCTGATGAGTGGCACTAAAGCTCAATGCTACTGCCATGTTTTTTTTAATAATGAACCTATACACTAAACTATGAAAGCTTGTTTCCACCACTGAATAAAAAAACATAATTGTGACTTTTTATCTCACCAGTTCTGACTTTATATCTCACAATTCTTGACTTTATATCTCACAATTCTGACTTTATATCTCACAATTCTGACTTTATATCTCACAAATTCTGACTTTATATCTCACAATTCTGACTTTATATCTCACAATTCTGACTTTATATCTCACAATTCTGACTTTATATCTCACAATTCTGACTTTATATCTCACAATTCTGACTTTATATCTCACAATTCTGACTTTATATCTCACAATTCTGACTTTATATCTCACAATTCTGACTTTATATCTCACAATTCTGACTTTATATCTCACAATTCTGACTTTATATCTCACAATTCTGACTTTATATCTCACAATTCTGACTTTATATCTCACAATTCTGACTTTATATCTCACAATTCTGACTTTATATCTCACAATTCTGACTTTATATCTCACAATTCTGACTTTATATCTCAGCAATTCTGACTTTATATCTCACAATTCTGACTTTATATCTCGCAATTCTGACGTTATATCTCTCAATTCTGACTTTATATCTCGCAATTCTGACTTTATATCTCACAATTCTGACTTTATATCTCACAATTCTGACTTTATATCTCACAATTCTGACTTTATATCTCTCAATTCTGACTTTATATCTCGCAATTCTGACTTTATATCTCACAATTCTGACTTTATATCTCGCAATTCTGACTTTATATCTCGCAATTCTGACTTTATATCTCGCAATTCTGACTTTATATCTTCGCAATTCTGACTTTATATCTCACAATTGCAATGCAATTCGACTTTATATCTCACAATTCTGACTTTATATCACGCAATTCTGACTTTATATCTCGCAATTCTGACTTTATATCTCTCAATTCTGACTTTATATCTCTCAATTCTGACTTTATATCTCGCAATTCTGACTTTATATCACGCAATTCTGACTTTATATCTCTCAATTCTGACTTTATATCTCGCAATTCTGACTTTATATCTCGCAATTCTGACTTTATATCTCTCAATTCTGACTTTATATCTCGCAATTCTGACTTTATATCTCGCAATTCTGACTTTATATCTCTCAATTCTGACTTTATATCTCGCAATTCTGACTTTATATCTCTCAATTCTGACTTTATATCACGCAATTCTGACTTTATATCTCTCAATTCTGACTTTATATCTCGCAATTCTGACTTTATATCTCGCAATTCTGACTTTATATCTCGCAATTCTGACTTTATATCTCTCAATTCTGACTTTATATCATCGCAATTCTGACTTTATATCTCGCAATTCTGACTTTATATCTCGCAATTCTGACTTTATATCTCGCAATTCTGACTTTATATCTCGCAATTCTGACTTTATATCTCACAATTCTGACTTTATATCTCGCAATTCTGACTTTATATCTCACAATTGCAATGCAATTGACTTTATATCTCGCAATTCTGACTTTATATCTCGCAATTCTGACTTTATATCTCGCAATTCTGACTTTATATCTCGCAATTCTGACTTTATATCTCACAATTGCAATGCAATTGCGACTTTATATACTCACAATTCTGACTTTATATCACGCAATTCTGACTTTATATCTCGCAATTCTGACTTTATATCTCTCAATTCTGACTTTAATATCTCTCAATTCTGACTTTATATCTCACAATTCTGACTTTATATCTCGCAATTCTGACTTTACATCTCGCAATTCTGACTTTATATCTCGCAATTCTGACTTTATATCTCTCAATTCTGACTTTATATCTCTCAATTCTGACTTTATATCTCGCAATTCTGACTTTATATCACGCAATTCTGACTTTATATCTCTCAATTCTGACTTTATATCACGCAATTCTGACTTTATATCTCTCAATTCTGACTTTATATCTCTCAATTCTGACTTTATATCTCTCAATTCTGACTTGAGCAATGGGTTGTGCAATCTAGGTAGAGGCATGTTTTTCCAATGAGCCTGAGAAGTTTTTTGGGGCTCCTGCATGTTTCTATATAGACACAAATTCAGTTTAGTTATGATCAGTATCCCTGATCTCTAAGGATCTGAGCATGGGAAATTCTTCCCAAAGTTCGTTCTCCTCACTTCCCAGTGGATATTTTTGGAAATGCAGTGAAGTGCTTTGCTTGAGAAACACGGCAGCCTCGAGGCACGTTCTCATACGGTGGAGGGCTGGCGGGCTCGTCTCCTCCTAACAGGGGCTGTGTGGACTCAGGAGCGCACGTAGGGTGGCACAGGGGTCGAATGGCTTTGATACGAACCACCGAAAACCACAGTGGCGTAAGGGACCGAGTCCCTGTCCCTGCTCCGAGTCGTAACTGCAGGCCTGGAAAGAGCTGTGACCCCCATCACGTCTGTTCATGTCACGTGACCACTGACTCTCCCTGACGTAGTCACCCTTGAACGGCTCTTTCTCTGACAGATCGAGAAAGACTGAAGCGGGACAGAAACACCAACACAGGGTCCTTGTCTTCTTAAAGGGAGGCATGCCCTTGGAAAAAACATGTGTAACATATGAAATTACTGAACAGTTTGGATTGACTATTTCTATTATTTCATATTCAGTAATAGAACACGACACACTTTGCATTGCCTTTTCTCTATAACATATTTTAGTGATCACCATAACTTGGGTATCATTGGAAAGCTTAAACATTTTGGCGTACCAGTGAGATTGGTACCAGAAGCTCCTCCCCCTCAGTGGGCTTTCTTATGTTTAAAACTTTGCTAAATTTATTGCATTATTTTATAATCACATCTTTTCTAATCTTGACAAAAACATATCATTGGAAAGGTCTGAGACTCAATGCTCCATATTTGGTCACTATTTTGTGGTAGACGTGATACTTTGACAGTGTTAAAGGGGTGGTAAAATGCCATTTTTACAAGATGCTAAATAAATCTCTGATGTCAGTCAAAGATGGAGAGACTCAAGAAGAAGTGACAACATGTAGAAATGCAACAGGACGTCTCTGAATGGTTAGTGGATACATTTATGTTGCTTATGTGGTGTTAACTATCTTAAATTAGCATATTCTGTCATGATAATCCATAAATCACTCGTATAGGAACTGTTGTGAGATGCACACAGAGTGACTTTCTATTGCATGTGAAAAGATGGATGCTAAAGTTTGAGCTGACTCACAAATGTACTCTTATACAACTTCTCTTCCTCTCCTCAACATGGACCACGTGTTCCCGGGGACAGGGCTTATGCACATTTTAGGTTTGGTGATGTCACTAACCTAATGTCGTATAGTCCCTACCAGCCATTTGTTGTAGTCCTTTCCTTTTAAAAGCAAATCTCTTCCTTTGCTTTGAACTTTGAGCGTTGTAACTTTGATAATGTGGTTTATGCTCAAACAGCAACACACTGACTAAAGTTAGAAAAGTGAAATCATACTTTACCAGCCCTTTAATTTGTGAAAGGAGAACGCATGCAAAAAATAAAAAAAAAAAAATATAAAATAAATCAGTGGAATATGGATGCTGCTTTTTTTATGGGAGCTTGTATCCACCACAGCATAAAGAGTAATTGCCACTTTTTATTGTGCAATTCTTACTTTTTTTTCACAGAATTGTGAGTTAGAAAGTAAGAATTATGAGAAATAAACATGCAAAAAAATATTCAGAAAAAAAAGTCAGAAAATCGTTTAAATTGTTTTATTCCCTGGCAGATATATAACAAATATATGAGTCCAAATAATATATATAATATATATATATATATATATATATATATATATATATATATATATATATATATATATATATATATATATATATAGTAAAGTATGTACTCCAGTACAGTACATTTGCCAGTACATTTGCTTTACGGTAAACTTAAAACTTCTGTAACTTTTTTTACACTTTAATTTTTTTTTTAAGTGCAGTTATCTGCAGTGTCTTCTTTAAAAACAGCCCTTAGGTCTGTATTCCAAAGCATTCATGAATTATAACCATAACCAAGTTTGGATAGTGCATTCAGTCAGTGCTCATAGAGTTATTTATCAGTCAAACTAGCGCTTCTAAAGCAGTTCATCAGACAGTACCTGCAGTGAGTCGCTGGTCCACCTCTTAATGCTGCTGTTGGCAGGGTCCGGAATTATAGGCCACAAACACATCTTCACCCTGTGACAACCACACATAAACTTATAGTAGTAAAACACAGTGAAAAACTTTCCTAGAAGTTGTACATCAAAAATATTGGAGTATTTTACAAGAAAATACTCTTTTAGTTTTTACTTGAAAATGTCACATTTAATTAAATGTATTACTTGCCATTTTTTGTAATGCATTTTCCAAGCAATTTCTAAGAAAAAAAAAGATTTCTAAAATTGTTTCCAATGTACATAAGCCTGCGGATGCTCACCGTTCATGTTTCCCCAAACAGGTAAACACAATAATGACGATGAGAAGTGATAACCCAATGCATGCTGGGATAACAAAGAGCACCATGTCAAATCCATCTGAAAAACATTTTATTTTTTTAATATGCTGTAGAATGTTAAGGAGTGCATTCATATTACACTAATGCATGACTTAATGCACTTAGGGATTATGGTTTGTAAAAGTTATTTTTGAAATCTTACACACAAATACACATATATATTTGAATAGTATAGGCCTTATAATATGTAGTATTAATAATTGACCAGTATTGTCATAAATAATCACCAATATGTCCAGTTGTCAGGTTCTCAACTGATCCATTTAAACTTCCACCCACTGTAAGAACCGATACTAAGGCATGATATTTGGTAAGCGGTTGAAGATTTTCCACCACAACATTGGTCTTCTCAGTGTAAATAACTTGAAAAGAATAGAAACAGTATGGTTAATAAAATAGTTATGCAATCTGAAAATCAACTTATTTTGAATCATCGAATACCTTGGGTTTCGTTACTATCATCCCAAAAGTAAATAGTATATCCTTGAATGATCCCATTTCTCTGTTCAAGGGAATTACATCCCACTGAAGTTTGACCCATGAATGATGGATTTCCACAACTTCCAAATTTGGTGCCTCAGAAGGTGCTGTGAGAATATATGAAACATTTGTCAGCATGCTAGAATTATACATCTAGGGAAACGTGAGCCCACTAGATGGAAGTGTTGTATCATTCTCTGGCTTTGCTCTATTGCACATTGTTTCCCCAGTTTATAGAAAGCCCTGAGATGTCCACTACTTTCATGCACTACGCACCTCTCTCACTGCTATATGCCAGTACGGTATAAGGACGAACCGACCCCATCAGCATATTTGGGAAAACGGAGATCTCATAGGGCTTGTAAGGCCTTAACCCTGAAATAAAACAGCCAAGATTAAATTTGCATGCACTTTGTCAGCAACAAAATAAGAACATAAAACATGAAATGCCAAATGGCTTTAAGGTTATTTTATTGGCTTGAATGTACATTTTTAAAGTGGTCAAATGTTTGGAATAATTATGTTTAATAAATTATGTACCCCTTCAAGGGAACTCGCGTTGCCATTAGAGATTTACGCTATGGGAACGCTTTGCGTGATGATGTCTTGAAGCACATGTAAAATCAGTCCAATGGTCGGTGATGTCACGAACCAGGAAACCATAAAGCCTGCTTGAAAACAGCTGTGTCAGTAGTGCTCTTGTGAAACTGTCCCTGTCATAATTGGTGTGGTTTTGTCTTAATATCTACTATATATTTACATACATTTAAGTCATGGCAAACAAGCAGCAGTTTAGGACGTGTGTTCCACCCCTGCCCGTGTCATTTAACACAGTGGCTTGTTTGGTTGAGGAGCATGCACAGTCAGTGCTCGAAGGGTGCTGGATCGTGAACACTGTGATGTGCTTCCTATGCGGATGCTCCGATACCGCCTGGCGTTCTTTTGCGAGGCTTGCGTTCCCAGTGTTCTGGTCCCGCTGCTCACAGTCACAGTCATGGGGTTCGCAAATGGATTTATCAGCAGGGTTAGAGACGGGCTCAGCCTTATCTCTGCCTTCACCTGATAGATCCAGTGCCTTCTCTCAGGGTTTGGAAGCAGGCGTTGCGCTTCCTTCCACCCAGGTGGCAGGCACCGACACTGGCAACTATCTAGTTCTGAGGAACTGGATGTTGCCAGTGTTGATGCAAGAGATAATGAGAATTTGCCACCTCAGTCTCATGCATTCGAAGAGCTGGTTGAGGTTGTGACAAGGGCGGTGGAAAGACTCGTACCACTGATAAACAGGACATTCGTTCTAAAAGTAAGCTGGACGCAAGTTTTCCTGCAGACTGAGGTGTAGATATCATCGATAACTACTCCTCTATACCCTACTATAAAGAGCACGGTTATTGGAGAAATGCCAAAAATGGAAAGAGACACTTGCGGAGCTATCTCCCCCCCTAAGCGGCATTTTCCCTAAAGGTCCCGGGATTGCGCCCCCCCAACCTATCATAGCAATATCTGGCAACATTTTACTGTTGGCATTGACATAAAAAAAGACATGGACAAACTGTAATTGCATAAAGTTACCACATTCGGTAAGACAAACACAATGATCATCGTGATTATCTGGAAGAAATGCATAACACTATCAAAAACTATAGCATATACAGATCTGTATGAACAAAATTTGCCAAATAACTTGGGCCTACTGGACAGCTGGAAGACGGCTCATGCTGTGTAGTTAACTGTTCACAAAGTCATAATAAAAACATTAATTAAAGCAGTGTTTCTCAACTAGCAATCTATTCAGTCAGCATATTTGTGTTTTGATCTGTGCGAATTACAGAAATATAAGACTTCTTAGACCTATTTTTTTCTATATTTCTTTGCACAAAACTCTCCAGAAAGTGCCATTTAATGGTTTATTTTTTCAAAAAAATGTTTTAACTTTTTCGTTCTCTTTTAAAGAGTCGGATGGGGGCCCCATACTGACCTTCGCCTTGGGCCCCCAATTTGCTAAATCCGCCACTGCCGCAGGCCTACCAAACCGAGTTGTTAGGAGACATAGATTAGGGTGGGGGAAATGGCCTTGACATAGTTTGCGAAGACGGCTAAATCCATTCGACCGCGCAATGGCAGCCCTGGTGGCCACTGAGAGGCATCTGTGGCTCAATCTCAGTAATATAAAGGATAAGGACAAGAACTTCCTCATGGATGCGGCCCTTTCACCTTCTGGCCTATTTGGCGATGCTGTAAATTCAGTCTTTGAGAGGTTCCAGGAGGCAGCCAAACAGACGGCCGCTTTCCAGAAGCTTCTTGCCCGTCGCTCTCATGACTCCAGTGCTGCTGAGCGGGAGCAGCCCCAAACATCAAAAGCCAGCTTTTCACATGTGCCACCCAAAAACAGAGCGTTGCCTCCTGTGCTCCCCCACAAGAAAGGCTGGGGACATGGCGGGCGCTCTCAGCCGCAGTCTTCAAAGGGTAAGACTGTTCTGAGGACCGTCATTATTTCTAAGAAGGCTGCAGGGAAAAGTTCCTGACGCCCGAGGGAGAGCGTGTAGTTCGCCATTACAGGGAGTCAGGCTGATTGCACAAAAAAAATTCAGAAACCAGTGTCGAGAGGCTGGTACCACTAGTAGATATATTTGCTAGCGTGGCAGCATCTCGAAGACGTATCACTGTCCACTTCTCCCTCACGCATCATTGACTGTGTCTCCCTCCTCTCAGACTTGATGCCTTGGCCACGTTTGTATGCTTTCCCCTGATCGCTCTGCTCCCAGGAGTTCTGGAGAGAGTTCGCAGGGAGCCACTGGAAGAGGTTCAGCTTTGTTCCTCCTTGCTTTCTCTTCTCTAAAAAGGATAGGAGATTTGTAAGCACTTTCGGTTGCTCCCTCGTGCTTGGAATTTGCACCTGGCATGGTTAAAGCATTCCTTCATCCTAGACCAGGCTATGTTACAAAGGTTGCCACTAACGTGGCCAGATAGATTATGCTGCATGCCTTTTGTCCTCCCCTTCCAGAATTCAGATCAGGAAAAGATCTGCTTAGCCCAGTTTGGGCGCTAGATGCTTATGTCCACAGAGCTGCCCTGTAGCATGAATCTGAATAGCTGTTTGTATGTTTCGGGCTCCCTAACAAAGGGTCCCCTGCATCTATCAAAGCAAGAGCATGAAAGTGGGTGGTCGAGGCTATCTCACTTGCTAATGAGTAGCCGGCCAGCCTTTAGCTTTAGCCTTTAGCTGATGACTGCCTTTGGCTGTTCGTTCCCACTCTAATAGGAGTATGGCGGCCTCTAAGGTTTGTGATGCGACAGGGTGGTCCTCACCGCACACATTCGTCAGGTTTTACTCTTTGGACTTTACACCAGGGTCTCAGGTGCTCACGTCCAAGTGCTGCTTGCACAATTTTACACTGGACAGACACTTGTCGCAATGGTGCCGTTGGTATAGACGTTCCCACAGCGTCATTCTCAATGCAACGCAAGTTCCCTTGAAAGGGAAAGCCTCGGCTTACGATTGTAACCCTGGTTCCCTGAAAGAGGGAATGGGTGTTACGTCACCTTGCCATATCTCCTACATGCCTGTCAGCAACTTCTTCAGACTTTTATGAAGCTGGCGCTCTCGTTTTTGAGCAGGTTTCCTAGTTCATGACGTCACCCGCCTCTGACGTTCCGCCACACCATTGGACTGATTTTACATGTGCTTCAAGACGTCATCATGCAAAGCGTTCCCATAGCGTCAATCTCGGCACACTGTTACGATTCCTTTTTCAGGAACCGATAATACAGTCGTAACCGAGGCAATTTCTGCTCACCATTACATTTGTTTGATCAAAAATATATTAAAAACGATAATATTGAAATAATATTACAATTTAAAATAGAATCACATAATAGTATTATATTATACAATATATTTATAAAACAATTTGATATTTAAACATATTTTAAAATGCAATTTATTTATATTACGTCAAAGTTGAATTTTCAGTCTTCAGTGTCACAGAAGTCCTTCAGAAGATCATTCTAATATGCTGATTTGCTGTGATAAACTACCATTTGAAAGTTTGGGGTTAGTAAGATAATAATTTTATTCATCATTTAATGTGTCCTTATGTGTTTATTTACAAGAACACGACTTCAGGGGCCTTATACTGACACCATTTTCAACTTTTTTATGCGTTTTACCTGTTCATTTACATGACAATGGCAATTAGGGACATGACAACACTTTCAAGTTAAGTTTTTTAAGCAAAATACAGCGGTTTTAGCCATTTTCACAGATCCATGTGAACATAATCGTTCGTTTTAACGAATCGGATCATTTTAAACTGGTGTCATCTGTATGGGAAAAATGCTAAGAAAAAAACGTTTCCATTTTGGTACATCGTTGTTATTAAACGTACCCTAAGAAGGCACTCTAGATGGCAGAAACCAACATAATAGCTTCATTAATATAAAGACAACACAAGACAAAGAGAAGAACCAAACTGGGTTTAAATAGAGCTAAACGACTCAGGTGAATATAATCAATCAATAAGTAACCATAGTAACCATCTAGAAAAGGGAAAGCCAAAAAAGAAGCAGAACATATTTGTGACAAAATGATTCACATCAGAAGTTATAGTAAAGATATGCATTATAATGTTACAAAAGATTTATATTTCAAATAAATGCTGTTCTTTTGAGCTTTCTATTTATTAAAGAAAAGAAAATTAATTATTTTTTCCACAAATTTATTAAGCAGTAAACACTGTTTTTAAAATATTAATAATTGAGCACGAATGATAATTGGTAATAAGTGAGTATCAAATCATCATACTAGAGTGATTTCTGAAGGATCATGATGTGACCCTGAAGACTGGAGTAATGAAGCTGAAAATTCAGCTTTGATCACAGTGAATACATTACACTTCACTAAATAGTCACATAGAAAACAATTTATAATTGTAATATTTCACAACTTTTAATTTTTTTGTTCAAATATAAAAAAAAAATCGTAATTAAACCAGTTGGTCATGTGGACAATATAGATCATATGGAACAACCGAACGGTGGCTCATATGGTTTATATTGTTATATGCAATAATAGTGAATACCTGTTACTAATATACTGGAGGTGTTTTTGTCCATCAGAATGAAGGACAGGGGTTCTGCCAGTGTCTCACTCAGAGATCTCCACTCGAGACGTGTATCCCGTGACAGCGGAGGACTCAGGGCTTTCCCACGCGATGAGCACAGACGTGTTCGAACTGGGGACACACACTGACATTAGACACAGAGTCCAGCCCTAAAACCAGACAAGAACAACTCATCAAACATTGAGAGAACATCCATCAGAAATATAGTCTATGGTGGGAATTGCATACCTTTCTTACGATACACTGGTACTTGGGTATGATTTGAGCTCCCCATTGCATTCGTGGCTCTCAGGTAGACCTTTTTAATCCAATTGTTGAGATTAAAAAAGCAGTGGCTTTCTTTAGTTACACACAAAGTCGTTTTAGTCTCTTTTGATTCGACAGTGTATGACAAATCCCAGCCATTGGCACAGAAATTTTTTGAGGGCTAAAAGGAGACAAGACAGTGGTTAATGGGAAAGTTTCAGGTTCAATACAATACATTCTGCGACATGCTGTCAGTTATCACAGAATTATTATTTTATTTTATTTGTAAAAACAAACTAAAGTTTTGCTTCACGTCCCTTGTTCGAGTCCTTGCATGTGAAAGTTATCAGGTTACCACCATTGCATGATTATTGCAAGGTTATGGGTAGGGTTGGGTTTAGGGATAGGGTTAGGACTACATTTTTGGACATGAATGTTGTTCCTTGGCATTGACTCTCACCTTCCAGTAGAGCTGTGCAACCTGATCATTCACTTTAAGCCATGTGTCCAATCTTCCAGCCGGAGCTGAAAATACAACTAGTTCTGAGTGTTGACAAGTCATACAATAAAGAGGTAAATATACGAGTACTGGCCAAACGTCATGTCTGGCTGAGGGAAATTGACATCTTCACTCTTTATTCAAATATTGTTTAAAAAATGTTAGCATATTGCATAGTTGTGCTTAGAGTCGAGAGATTTATTTTGACTGATTGAAACATTGGGTCTCATTCATGAAACATTCGGAAATAGAGGGAATGCATTCACGTGACTTTCCCGGCGGAACAACCCCCTCTCAGCCTGACCGAGTGGCAAAAGATCTGCTGCATGTTCATTCTCAATTACCAGAAATCCGCCCATTATATCCGACTGACATCTATATATAGGCATATAATAACTAACCTGACTCGGCCAGATGGATTTGCTCCGCATATCCATCTGGAAACCTTCCGTTGAAGCAGTTTTGGAAAGGGGCGAAAATACTGGTTAGCTGATTGGCCTATGTTGGTGAATAGACGGGCCAAATCAACCAATCAGATCAACGAAACATATGACGTACTCATGCCCGGATTAACATAGTTTTGTGCCCTAGGGTGACCAGAGCGACGACGAAAACAAAACCACAAGCCAGGCTACTCTTGCTGCTGCAGGTAAAGGCTCGTTAGCTCAGCAAATAAACATGTCGGCAAAAGATATTTGCCGTTTATGTAATTACAATTTGCGAATAAAGGCACCATTTCAGGTGCCCGGTCCATATTTCACAAGAAGAATGCAAGAGAAAAAGCATTAGCGAGCGGCTAAAAGTATTAGGACTACCGCTGTCTGAAAATGTTTCTAGATCACTTCGTATTTGCTTGCGTTGCTTCCGCTTGATTGGTAGACTCAAGGATGATTTTGACGTTTTAGAAGATGGCAAAGAGCAGAGAAAGACTCAAACCCAGCAGAAGCATCAACCTCAACCGGCACATCACAGGCAAGTGCCGAATCTTCAAACACATCATCAACAGTAGGCAAGAAACGTAACCTAGCCATTCTTTAGACTGAACTGTGGCGCTTCTCGTTGCGTCACACCTCGACGCGCCTCAAAGCCAACGCTGATTGGACGTTCGTTTGGTAAACTGCTCCCAAATTTTCTTTAACGGAAAGTATCGAGACTGATCTGCGAGTGAAACCTTGAAAGCTCGCGAGATCAGGATGGTCTCACGAGGCTATATAGTTAACATGAATGCGAATGAAAAAGAGAATTTCTCGGATGCAGAAATGGAAGTTTAATTTTTAGAAGTTCATTCAAAAAGCCACGTTTTATTTTCAAGCGAACATAGTGGCGTATGAGGTCCTAAAAAAGGAAGCTTGGCAGCATATTACAGATGCAGTTAATGGAGTTTCATCTGTTAATCGAACAGTCCCAGAAGTGAGAAGAAAATGGTTCGACATTAAGCTTGACAGCAAAAAACAAATTAGTTCACTTCGGAAAAATCGTATTCAAACTGGAGAAGGACCGCAATCGATGACCAGATCTGCTATTACTGGCTCTCATAATAGAAGTAAAAAGAAAAAACGTATGTAATTACTATACAAAATATATTTTCAAAATACTGTGTGAATATGTACCTGATTAAGGTGAATTAAAATGCAGCCTAATTGATGAGCAAAACGTTCAGATGTTAAGCGCACCATTTACACGTGCCTGGGAGCAGGTTTAGATTTCTTTCGTACCAACTAACATTTGGAAAATACGAACATTTTAATAAATCCGAAAATTTACGCCAGAACCACTTTACACACGATTTACACAAAAAATTGTTCTGCTCGTGTTTCATGAATGAGACCCATTGTCCGGACAGTTTTTGTATAATCTCAGTACATTTTGATCATCATAGGTTCCCGGGATGCTCTGCGACAGGAACTAATCATGCAGTCAACACTAATCACCAGGCACTATTATTCCACAACGCAGTACAATTAGGTTATTATAATTATTGTCAATATTTGTACAGTCATTCGTAAAATTCTGCAAAATACAAAAAATTGCAAAATTCTGCAAAATTACATAAAATACAGCATTTAATTGTAAGGTAGTGAAGACTTATAACTTGTTACCCCTCATAAGTGTGTTGGTTGTTTTCGGATCACTCCATTCACTCCATTCACTCGATGGACGGTACTTCACTCGCATTGTGCTGGTGTAATTTGTCCCATGAAGGAGGCCACATTTTTTTACTTTGTTTCTTTGCCGTTCACTGTAGGTGGAAATCTATAATAGAAGGATTATTTAAAACACTGTTCAGATAACTTGCAAACTGTTTCAACTGATCAAGCGATATTGTCATAAAAAGCAATCACTTACCAACTCTTTGTCATGCTGGTTGTTCAATGTTGTCAGTCTCAGCTCTACAATGAGGGTGAACTCCACCCATGTCTGAGACGGAAGACTCCAGCTGTACTGTAAGCAGCCAGGAGTATTCGCTTCAACCCTCTTAATCTCTGGAGCATTGAACTTTGCTGGAATAAAATACATGGCAGATATGTATACATTAACATAGGCCCAATATTCTTCAAAACACAACCACTTGCCGGTATGTCATGACCTTTAGAATTATCAACAGTCTACTTCAAAGTTAAAGTTTGACTGATACAACCAAAGCAGAATTGTGCCAAGAATTGTGACAACACAATGGGAAATAATTTGGGGTAAATATCTTCTCATGAAACTCTAGATTCTGACTGATCCTTTACATGCTGTCTGCAAGCAATCACATCATTATGGCACGGCTGTGTTTACACTGCAAGTCTCAATGTACAGATCTGATCTTTTGACTATATCCGTTATTTTGTCTCACCTGTTCACATTAGACACTACTGGTACCCGATATATTTTCCTGCCCAAAAAGATTCAGTTGTTCTCTTTATATGCAACATGGTTGACCGTTGGGTTTTGAATTGCAGTGCAATTAAAATTACTCATATAACTGGAAGCACCTTATTGCAGTACACAAGATCCAGGGGGCGGAGTTGGATCCAGATCCAAAGGGGTGGAGATGGGTAGGATTAGGGGTGGGGTTAAGAATCAGGGGGCGGAGATGGGTAGGATTAGGGGTGGGGTTAGGGATCAGGGGGCGGAGATATGTAGGATTAGGCGTGGGGTTAGGGATCAGGGGGTGGAAATGGGTAGGATTAGGGGTGGGGTTAGGGATCAGGAGTGGAGATGGGTAGGATTAGGGATCAGGGGTGGAGATGGGTAGGATTGGGGGTGGGGTTAGGGATCAGGGGGTGGAAATGGGTTGGATTAGGGATGGGGTTAGGGATCAGGGGGTGGAAATGGGCTGGATTAGTGGTGGGGTTAGGGATCAGGGGGTGGAAATGGGCTGGATTAGTGGTGGGGTTAGGGATCAGGGGTGGAAATTAGTTGGATTAGGGGTGGGGTTAGGGATCAGGGGGTGGAAATTGGTTGGATTAGGGGTGGGGTTAGGGATCAGGGGGTGGAAATGGGCTGGATTAGGGGTGGGATTAGGGATCAGGGGGTGGAAATGGGCTGGATTAGTGGTGGGGTTAGGGATCAGGGGGTGGAAATTAGTTGGATTAGGGGTGGGGTTAGGGATCAGGGGTGGAAATTGGTTGGATTAGGGGTGGGGTTAGGGATCAGGGGGTGGAAATGGGCTGGATTAGGGGTGGGATTAGGGATCAGGGGGTGGAAATGGGTAGGATGTCAAGACTAACATGCATAGTAATTGTATAATCTATTGTTTCTGAAAATACCCAATTTGTTGTGTATATGACAGCCTGTTTATGAGCAATGCATATAAATAAAATTGCATAAAACTATTTCATTTTTTTTCATTTTATTATAATTTGTTCTATTTAAAGTAGTACTGCTTTGCATTTCTACTCAAAATTACTACTCAACATCCTATATATATATTAATATTTATATGGCATATGTATGAAAATAAAACAAATAAAGAGCACAATCCTGGTATAAAGACATAATTCCACATTTATTGTTAATTCTTGACAGAGAAATAAAGCTGATTGCTTTTTTTACCTGTCTCCATAGGGATCAGTTCCAGAGGAGCAGAAGTGACATTTCCAAGGACATTCACTGCTGTCACATAAACCTCCAACTCTAAATATTCACTATAAGAATGCCGCGGAATCAAGTAGAAATGCTGTCCAGCCGGGATCTCATATTTGAGTCTTTTCAGATTTAGCCCTGTAGAAATTAACAATTTATAAAACCTATCACCACAACTATAAATAAAATTGAATTTACTCTAAACCATAAGTGTGAATCTCACTAAATTACAATATCCAAGTCATATTTAACTACAAAAGTCATTGGAAATAGTAAATTTAAATTTTGCTGGCTCCTCAGCCCTCCTCATTATCCAATTCGATCCAGAACCCCTGAGTGGTGCGTTGTCACATTGGGCAAGATGGCTGATGCCAATGAACTCCTGCACATAATCCATCAGGGCTGCATTTCCCAAAAAGCATCAAAAGCCCAAGAAGATCATAGAACCATTGCCACCAATGGACTCTATGATGAACTTAGCTCACCATGCTTTTAGGAAACACAGCCTAGGAAACCAGTTCTATTCTCTTACTAATTGATGGGACAGCCATTTGTAGTGGTGTCCAAAACCCTTGTGGATGTTATAAAGTGCACTCATTAAATCCCATAATGCATAACAAGAGTAAAACGGATGTACCATCAACGGCCAAAGAATACCTATAATGCACTGCAATGCAATGCAATGTACCTATAAACCCCCCACCCACCACCGAGAAGACGCCCCGCCACCAAATAAAATTCCACTTATGCCTCGTTTCCACTGAGGGGTACAGTACGTACAGTACAGTACGGGTCGGGTACACCATGATCAGGCTTGCGTTTCCACCGTCAACAGTACCCTACCTGATAGGCATGGTGTTTGCTGGAAAGAAGCAATCGACGTCATTTTCAGCGCGAAGAAAGCGACTTAGTAAACAACAATGGATGACAGACAGCAGATCTTGTTCTTGCTTCTCGGTATGTTTGTCACTAGAAACAAGCGCTGGCATTAGGCGTTTCTCAATACTCAGGAGAATGATCCCGAGGATGCGAGTCCAGTGATTCTGCTAATGGAACAGCGCGTTCTTAACGCGGCACTCAACTCGCTCTGGCTCTGCGACTCCGGTTAATGTTCATTTTAGGCAACAATAAAACGAAATATGTTATAAAACACCACTCTGCTTCTTTTCGATTTCATTTCAATACATTTTAAACATTCTAAAGCACACAAATGTGGTTGGCAACGCATAGCCGATTATATTCACTGCATGTATGTAACGTTATATGTATAACAAAACTAAATATAAAACACAACCCTGCATCTTTTCGTTTAAATTTAAAAATATTAAACATATTCCAGGCAATATGTGATGTAATGTATTGCATATCGCATTGGTACAAATGTTGCAATAAACAACATAGATGATATTGTAATAAAATAAAAATGACAAAACTATCTCTTTGTTGAATTTCAGTTTTTTAAATAATAGCCATTATAAAAGTATAAGTAAAAGGTACAAAAAGATATACAGTAAAGCTTAAATAACATCAAGAAACAATTCAGTCAGTCAAATATACAAATTCAGCGCTCAAAGATATGAAACTTCACGTAGCCTTCTGCCAAAATTGGCCAGGGAACGAATTATAGATTCACGAGACCAAAGATCACCTGTTCGGTTGATACAAGACGAACTATATCTCATATTTAACCACTACAGAGACGTCCGTGTCAGCGGCAAACGTCAGGATGACTAGCCGAGGAAAGGCTGTTCCAGGCGGGGACATGAGCGCGAGCGTCCGGTGATCGCTTGGAATGGATCTCAGTCAAATTATCATAAATCTATAAATAAACCACAGATTTGAGCTTTAAAGAACTACTTTCTCGCCTGAAAAACTCTTAAAACTAAATTTCGTGACACAATAACAGTAGAATTATATTTCAACTGTATGCTTCTAATGGCCTTAGCACGTGCGAGGGACGATACTCTGTCCACCAATCACCGTTCTGCAGTGAGTCTAGCTCCACCTTTTAGTACCCTTTCACTGTGCTAGGTACCCCAACGGAAGGGTACCCAAAAAGTGGTACGGTACGGTTCGGCTTTTTGGTACCATTCACAACTTTTGACAGTGGAAACGCAAAAATTGCGTACCGAACCGAACCGTACCGTACCCCTCAGAGGAAACGAGGCATTAGAGTACAGTACAGACATTTTAAGGACCATGTCCTTAAATATAACAATATTATTGACCAACAAACTGAAAATAGAATTTGCATGTCTGGTGTGTGAAGCGGAAGGACTGTCATTATTTTTCTTAGCAATGTTATTTCCGAGGTAGGTTGCCAGGTCTTAATCTAATTCTACCCATTACCTATGGCTTGGTACTCATACATACACACATTCATACCTATGGCCAATTTGGCATGTCCAATCCACCTAACCTGCATGTCTGCTGCTCTCTATATGGTCTACGGTAACACATTTGTCTGGGGAAATGTCCTTGATTGTCATGAATCTGTAATGCAAAAAAATCCCAATGATCCTAAAAGTCAGCTTTGTTCGTTTTTAATTTCCTTTATCCCCTTTATTTAGATGTTTAGAGTGAATTGCGACCTTTGTGAGATTAATCCATAAACAAGCTACAGTTTTGAAAATGTCAGCAGAAGTTAGTACCTCAATGCGTGAAGAGTATAGTTTGTAGGAAGGCTGGATGTGTCCTCACCAGGATCCCAATGACACAGGAGTCTGGATGACTGCGTTACATTCAAAACACAGCTCAGGTTTTGAGGAATGGGTGGAGGATCTTTAAAGATAAAAGGAAGATTGTAAGTCTGGTGAACTTTGGCCTGGAATGACAATGATGAATAGTCTTGATGATTACATTTCAGACATTAAAATTAAACATTACACATCACAGACACTATAATTTGGTGTGAATGGAAACAAGGCTGTGAAGGATGGAATCACCATTTTCATTCATGCCAGATTGCACTGTAAAAATGATATGCTTTATCTAATCAGTAGAATTGTGGCAACAGATTACAAGAAATATTATTAATTAAATTGAACAAACTAGAATTGAGTAATAATTAATCAAATTTTTCCTTAAAAGTTAACCATTTAAAATGAGTAAAGTTTACACCCAAAATTTTTTACAAAAATATCTCACTAACAGACAGACGTCAAAGAACTCTTTATTTTATATTGCCAACATTGAAGACACCTGATGTTAACAAGCAGAATCACTGAAGGAGAAAACCGTAAGTTAAAAAAAACACTGATCACTATAATGGTGACTTAAATGTATGTTTTTTTTTTGTTTTTTTTGGGGGTTGTTGTAAGTTTTACTCATTTTAAATGGTTAACTTTTAAGGAAATTCTAATTTGTTAAATTTAATTAATAATATTTGTTGTAATCTGTTGCCACAATTTTTTTGATTAGATAAAGCATATTCCTTTTTACAGTGTAGATATGGATAGGACCCTGATTTAGTTCTATAACTGCAGTTAGTTAGCACCATAGTACTTAATCGTAGACCCTTCACAAAGACTTTGATGATGCGTATTCACAGTTATCAACATCGCAAATCCAGTGAAGTTTTCCAAATATTATAATTTGTATTTTCCATCATTTATGCTCAACGCTTACCCCACCATTGACGAGTTTGTAGGACCTACTCTGACAGTATGTCATTTTGGATGCACAGAATTTCTCAATATTTTTCCTTTTTTTGGAAAGCCGTTGATACGCTATTATATATTTTTTGCTTTTGCTTATTGGAGAAAATGGGAACGTAAACATTATTTTTGCTGTCCCGTTCACCACTGCATAAGTTTAACCAACTATGACTAATTCAGCTTCTGAGAAACCTTGGAAATGTGAAAAGGGCCCATTATAATAAAAAAAAATATCCTCACAATCCACTTTTACATTCACTCCATTGACTATTTGGCAGTTTTCTTCCGAAACACACACGGCACAAGCGATGTCTGCTGTGTGTGGTAGGCTGGGGATGCGTAGGCCATATGTCCTGTTATTCTCCTGGTAAGAGAGATTGCTGGGTGCAAAATCATTATTAATCTTCCACGCCACACGAAAGTCTTTGCCTTTGGTCAGAAAGCAGTCGTCCTCGATGGTGCAGGACACCGACACGGGTGAGCCCAGCGAGCACCGCTGCGGCTGGAGTGTGTACCGTAGCACATGCCTGAATCACTGCGGATGAAAATATATATTAGTGTTTTAAATCATACTCATACTGTAGTGGCCAAATGTGATGTCTGGTCTTGGAAAATTGACAACTTCATCCTTTATTCCACTATTATTAAAAATGTGTTAAGGATTTCCTAAGCATATTGGGCATTTGTTTGGCGTCAATTTGTAATGACGCAATGAAACATGGCAAATTGAGAGAACATCATTTTTGACCAGGCTGTCATAAAAAAAAAATAATAATAATGCAAATACACATGCAAAAACAAAAGAGAACCAACAAAATTTGATTCTGTAGTCAATGTATGCTTTTTCCCATCAGCTGTCAGTTTTTCTACGATTGTAGTAAAATATAACGTGTAGCTGTAGTTTGCCTTTTTTTGCCAAATAATTTTGTGAGATTAATACTTTAACTAAGATTTGTGATTGGTTCATCCCTGGATCTAAAATATTTTTGGTTTAATCAAACTTGTACACTGTAAAATCCAATTAGTACAGCTTACTTGAAAAAAGCATGCAAACCAATTGCACTCAAAAAACTGAGTAAAGTGAAATAGGAATAATATGTAGTACTAACAAGTGCATGTCTAGTAGTGTACACTTACAAGAGAGTTAATTTAACTTAAAATAATTTGTGTGCTATACTTAATATTTTACTTTAGATAATTTATGCTAGTTGTGTAGGGTCAATAAAAACAGAAATCCCCTTCGGATATCACTTTTGGACACTACATGAATTCAGGAAGAGAAGTTGGGCTCTTATAATGAATGAAAAACACACCGATCCACTTCGCTAGTCTTGTGACTTTGCATTGCGTGACACGTTCCCGACAACAAACCCATTTCAAAATGTGTGGGTTGTTGCACAACATCAGAGAAACTTTAGCTTGGTGTGTCTAAACAAATGGCAAATTATTGCATTATGTATGTGATTGCAGTATATTTGAGATTGTAATAAAGTAATTTACTGTATACCCAATGTTGTTGCTATGCGTAATACATTTTCACACCATTTATTAACCTTTGATAAGGCTAGTTCATAAAAATTCATTGTTTGTTCATGTTAGTTAATGTAAACGAATACATCTTTTGATTTTAATGTATTAGGAAATGTTGAAATTAACATTAACTAATACATGCAGTAAAAGTTTATTGTTAGTTCATGTTAAGTAATGTTCTTAACTAATGTTAACCAATGAAGCCTTATTGTAAAAGTGTTGCCCAATTTTATAAGCATGAAAAGTTTTTTTTTTTCCTGTTTAATGAACAAAACATTTTAAATAAATTAAAAAAGGTTTAAAGAGATAGAAAAATAACATATTCTCGTGATCAAAATGTAATGGGTAAAAAAAAAGTGTATTCACCTTTTATCCAGGCATTAATATATATCCCCAGCACAAGCAGAAGCCAGACTGATGCCATGCTTACGATGTCTGAAAGAAAACGTGAAATCTTCAAATTACAAAACCTTCAGTTTCAAACAGACAACATAAAAAACTTTAAAAAGGAATGAAAAAGGGGGAGAAGCATACAAAAGATAAATGAAAAAAAAGATAAATACATAAAATCATTTGCTTTCAAATACAAAATAAATCTTATAATACCCTATAACGATAACATAATATTATAACATTATACAATGCTTCACTAATAAACAATTAGAGATAAAAATTCACTTTTTTTCCCATTTATTCATATTTGAATGTACTTGAGCATTATATAATGTTCATAAATGACTTATTATAAGCTAAAGCATTACCAGTTATTCTAATTAAGAGAGTAACATAAATACAAATGCAATACATACTTTAAATAGTTTAAAAGCATCTGTATGTGGTGAAGGTCACATTTAAACTCCGAGTGAAGTTTACTGCGCGATGTACACTGTAAAAATAATAATAAAATATAACAAAGAGGTTTTGAAACGAGCCTATCCAGCTTCTGAGAAAGACTCCTGTGATCTGAGTAAAGAGTCACTGCTGTCACACCGTTCTTACCATCCTGAACCACAAAAGCAAACTGAAGAGGAAGTGTTGGGCTCTTGTGAAACCCTGCACACGTGTCCCTTTCTGCTCCTGCTTTATACTCTTAATTATGTGTAAACTTTAACTCTTGATGTCAATTTAGTACAACTCATTATGTAGAAAAATTGCATTAATCATGGACTCATAAGTGAAAAGCACACATTTTTCCCCCTTTCAACTTGACACAAAACCATAAAAAGATGCCACACATGATATGGGACAAAAAAAAATAATCAGGATTTAGCATTAAGCTTTGTATTGGTAGAAAATCTGTAGTATTTTCAAATTACTGTGATTTTCACTCTTATGTCCCCCTGAGACGAGAGATTTATGTTGTTTTTTTTTTGTGTGGAATGTGTGGAAAATCTCATTTTGTGTCATCAGAGGATTTTCTGTCCAGAGGCTAAAGACAGTCAGTAGTTGGTCTGTCCCGCATGTCCTCAACCCATCCATAGAGGGTGATCTCACTCACAGAATGAACACATAGAGTCAGCCATCTTTTTTGGAAGCTAAGCTAGCAGGCTCTTGTTCTGTGGAGAAAGCTGAGTAGTAAGGGTTACCATCCTCTTTTTCCTGGATATGTCCGACCGCTCGATGTCCGGGATTCAGCTTTGCTTTCTGCAGTCACTATTCATTGTTTACATGCACACCTTTTGTTTCAATCTAACTGAATTCATTCCAATTGCCACAGTAAACATGACTCGGCGTCGTTCTCCGCGGCCCTCACTCGTCCTGCTCGCCACAGTGAACATGACTCGTCCTGTTCGCCACAGTAAACATGACTCACGCCGTTCTCCCGCGGCCCTCATTTGTCCTGTTCGCCACAGTAAACATGACTCGTCCTGCTCGCCACAGTAAACATGACTCACGCCGTTCTCCCGCGGCCCTCACTCGTCCTGTTCGCCACAGTAAACATGACTCGTGCCGTTCTCCCGCGGCCCTCACTCGTCCCGCTCGCCACAGTAAACATGACTCGCGTCGTTCTCCCGCGGCCCTCACTCGTCCCGCTCGCCACAGTAAACATGACTCGTGTCGTTCTCCCGCGGCCCTCACTCGTCCTGCTCGCCACAGTAAACATGACTCGTGTCGTTCTCCCGCGGCCCTCACTCGTCCCTCTCGCCACAGTAAACATGACTCGCGGCGTTCTCCCGCGGCCCTCACTCGTCCCGCTCGCCACAGTAAACATGACTCGCGCCGTTCTCCCGTGACCCTCACTCGTCCTGCTCACCACAATAAACATGGCTTGCGCCGTTCTCCCGCGGCCCTCACTCGTCCCACTCGCCACAGTAAACATGACTTGCGCCGTTCTCCCGCAGCCCTCACTCGTCCAGCTCGCCACAGTAAACATTCAGCAGTAAAGCTGAATTTCAGTGTTTTCCGACATATGATGTTTTATAAACAAGGTTCGGGAGGAGCACGTTCAAATAAGATCATTCCATTCAACTCGTCATCAGGCAATTACACATCTACCCTATCAGCACGATAGGAAGCATATATAAATATCCACTGTCAACTCACCTGACATTCCTTGACAGTTCCAGCATTTGGTCCCCGCCCATTTGCCACAATGTCAGAGATCGAACTCTACCCTTCCGATGACGACTCCTTCATCAGTCAGGCTCCATCTCAGCTCCCGATCACCGCAACGAGCTCCCATGCTCAACAGGTTATCGCTCCCGAACCTCCAGCTTCACAGCGCGGCCGCCGGCCTAGCCGAGCCGCTTCTCGTACCCCGAGGCGCCGTGGTTTGCCCTCACCTCCACCATCAAGACCTCCACCATCTCCAGCTTCCTCTTACACCTCAGCACAACCCAACATTACTGCAATCGAGAAATGGACGGTGCTGGGGTTGAGACAAGCGCTAATCAGCACTGACAAAGCGCAACTGTACAACCTGTACATTTCTCTCCAGTCAGCTTTCCCTTCTCCAAAATCCACTCCACATTCAAAGACAGCCAAAAAGTCAAATAACAAAATTCCAAACTCAAATTTTTCGGAAACTCCTTCTCCCGTCGCAACAGGGCCCAGTTCCAAGCGAGCGCCAGGCCGCAGCAGGCCTTCAGCTAGCCTGGGCCGCGCCCAGACTCCTCCGCCGCCGCCAGGCCCCACTCTTCTCTCCGCTCTGCCGAACTACAGACCGCGGCTTTTTCCGGTACCGCACCTCACGCCACCCTGCCAGTTTCATGCGAAACAAGCCGCTCTTTAGACGTGAGTATGCCAATATTTCAAGCCCATCCACCCCACCATCCTCCCGTAACCTTTGCCACCCCTTTTTCCTGTCCATGGCCTGCGGCCCCATCGTCAGTTTCTCAGCGCGAGGCTGCCTCAGCTAGAGCCGCAGGCCCAGACACACTTCCTACCTCCCCAGCTCTCTTCCTTCCCAACTTTTCCAGCTCCCCCCCAAGCTTTCAGGGACCAACCCAAGTGTGAGGTTGCCTCCACAAACGGCTTCGGTCCCGGGCTCTTTCCCTCCTAATACTTTTCCCCAAAATCACCCTCCTTTCACTCTTCTTTCCGCAACGGCGATGCCCCATCCCGCCGAATGCCACAGCTATGGAACCGCCCCAGTGATCAACAACATCAGAGCCCAGATACTCACAGGTGCGGACATTGATTTATCCTCCCTCCTATCTATCCTCCCTTCTTCCGTTTAAATAGGCAAATCGATTGCGGCGATTTTGCAGTCACTTTGAAAAACCCAGTTCACAATTCATCCCGCATCCTGTCATTTGCCGAATTCACAATTGCTTTCAGCCGGTATAGCGAAATCATTTGCGCCGTACTCCCTCACAGAAGACGAGACTGAACGATTATCTCGCGATAATTGCAGAGCTCGCGTTGTCATATGGAGGAACACATTTCTACACTTACCACAAATTGTTCTCAGCAAAATGTGCTGTCCGTGTAGCTCAGTGGAACCAGTGCCCTTACTGGGAAGCCCTTGACACAGAGCTACACAACAGAGTGTTCTTAGGCTGCCACAACATATCCTGCGCAGTTTGCAGATCCGTTTCTCATTCCACCACGGCTTGTCCTTTGATTAACCCCGAAAATCCACCCCGCCCAGATTCATCAGGTGCGAAATCAACCAGCTATGTCCCGCGACCAGCAAACATTAATCCCAACGACTCGGCCACGGATTCCCAAAGAAGAATCTCGTTCCAATCCAACAACCAAGTCTGCAATAACTTCAATTCGGGGCATTGCCTACGGCAACGCTGCCGTTTCCTTCACATTTGCAGCTACTGCGGCGGTGCGCATGCGCGCACCATATGCCCTGTTAAAAGGTCCGTAAATAAAGGTTCAAAAAAACTACTTATCGACTCCTGTGAATTTTTCTTGTCTGTCTTCTGAATTATCCCACCACCCTAACACTGATTTTAAAGACTATTTTCTGTCTGGTCTCGAACATGGCTTTAATCCTGGTGTGGAAAGCCTTCCAACACAGAGTATTATATGTGATAATCTCCAATCTGCTTTCGCCGAACCTGACACAGTCGACTTCCTGATTAAAAAAGAAATCGAATCAGGGTTTATGATTGGTCCTTTTGACATTCCTCCTTTTGAATGTTTCCATATCAGCCCAATTGGAGTGGCCACTAGAAAATTTTCAGGCAAAAAACGCCTTATAATCGACCTTTCAGCCCCCCATAATTCTCCGTTTCCAAGCATCAATAGCCTCATCTCGCTCGAACAATTTTCTCTTAATTACCACACCATCGACCAAGCCATAACATTGATTAAAGACGCAGGTCACGGCGCTTGGCTCGCAAAAATTGACATCACCTCTGCATTTAAAGTGATGCCCATCCACCCGGATTCATGGCATTTGTTCGGCGTACGATGGCAAGAAAAAATTTTATTTCGCCGTCCGTTTAACTTTCGGTTGCAAAAGTAGCCCCAAAATTTTCGACATGCTATCAGAGGCTATTTGTTGGATTCTCTCCAATAACTACTCGATACCCTACCTAATCCACTTGCTAGATGACTTCATGATCATCTCTCCGCCCGAATCCATCCCAGCCGCACATCTTCTCACAGTCCAAAAAGTCTTCAGTGAGCTCGGGATTCCAATCGCCCAGGAAAAATCCATGGGTCCAGCCACATCCATCGAATTCGTGGGCATTAAATTAGACACAATCAACTTCCAGGCCTCACTACCCAAGGAGAAAATCGACAGGATTATTCTGGTCGCATCTACCCTCCTAGAAAATCCAAATTGCTCTAAACGAGAGCTACTATCTCTGCTCGGCCATTTAAATTTTGCAATGCGCATTATCCCACAAGGCCGCCCTTTCATCTCACATCTCCTCTTCCTTACATCATCAGTTCACGACCTAGAGGATCAAATCTCCCTAACTACTTCATGTAGCAACGAGCTCAGTTTATGGATAACATTCCTTAAACAATGGAACGGCCTGTCTTTTTCTATAATAATCAGATTTCTCTCCCCGTGGATATCCAACTGTTCACAGACGCAGCTCCTTCCGTCGGTTTCGGAGGTTTCTACCAATGCCACTGGTTCGCGTCTACATGGCCCGATCAGTTGCTGGATTTACCACAATCACTAACATCCTCAGCGTTGTTCGAGTTGTACCCTTTAGTGGTAGCAGCCTTCTTGTGGGGCAAAGAATGGTCGACTAACAGTATCATGGTACACTGCGATAACGAAGCAACCGTGCATTGCATCAACAAAGGCCGCTCAAATTCCCCAGCTTTAATGCCTCTCCTACAACGCCTCACTTGGATCGCTGCTTGCGACCAGTTCATCTTAACTGCAAAACACGTTCCCGGGTCAAAAAATCAGATAGCTGACTCTCTCTCTCGTTTTGCTTTTCAGAAATTCAGGCTGTTGGCACCAGAGGCGGACCCATGCCCAACCCCAGTTCCTCACTATTCAGAGCTGATATTCCCATAAACCATCCTTTGAAACCACTTCTAGATGCCTCCCTTAACTCCATTCTGCAAGCCGTTTCACCCAGCACCCTCCAATCCTACTTAACCGCATGGAAGTGTTTTAAGTCTTTCCACTTCACATACAACCAGCCTTTTTCCAGTTTTTCTCTGCTCACTGGATGCAATGTTCACTTTGGCTTTCTTCGGTTTCCTCAGATGCTCAGAACTCACCATCACCTCCAGCTTCAACCCTAAAATCCATACCACCATATCAGATCTTTTAGTATTAGACAACGAAACAATCTCTTACTTCATCAAACAAAGCAAGACGGACCAAATGAAAAAAGGCCACTTCATTTACATCTTCAATCTCCAATCACCAATCCAACCATACCAAACTCTCTTTGCGTACTCACAATTTAGAAACTCTCAGACCAAGTCCCATTCCGACCCACTCTTCACCGACGACTTCAATCGCCCCGTTACACGTTTCTGGTTCCAAAAACATCTAAAATCCATCCTACTCCAATCAGGCTTCCCAGCAAATAATTTTTCCAGCCATTCTTTCCGCATAGGTGCAGCAACCACAGCCGCCCAAAAAGGCCTTTCCCAGCAGCAAATCCAAGAGCTCGGCCACTGGTCGTCGGAGGCCTTTAAGAGTTACATCCGTTCAAACCACCTCCATACCAAAGAAGCCCAACGAACCCTACTCAGCTAACTTCCTCTCAACTCACCATAGGATCCCAGGAAAGCAAGCCAAAGGCAAGTTCATCCATTATTGCAGCAGTGTCTTCTACTCCGCTCCCGCAGGAGCTTCCCAACCCTAGACCAACTTGCTCTACTGCCGCAGCAATACCATCTACTCCGTTCCCACAGGAGCTCCATTAACTCAAGCAAAGTCTGGTCCACTGCCGCAGCAGTGTCGTGCACTCCGCTCCAGCAGGAGCTCCATTACTCCATGCAAAAATCGCTCCACTGCCGCAGCAGCGTCGTGCACCCCGATCCCGCAGGAGCTCAATTACCACATCCAAATTGATCCACTGCCGCAGCAGTGTCATCTACTTTACTCCCGCAGGAGCCTCATCATTTAAAGCAAGTCTGGCCCAATGCCGCAGCAGTGTCATGCACTCCGCTTCCGCAGGAGCTCCGTTACTCCATCCAGATTTGCTCCTCTGCCGCAGCAGCGTCATCTACTTCGTTCCACAGGAGCCTCTTTATTTAAAGCAAGTCTGGCCCACTGCCGCAGCAGTGTCATGCACTCCGCTCCCGCAGGAGCTTCGTTATTCCATCCAGACTTGCGACACTGACGCTGCAGTGCCATCTACTCCGCTCCCGCAGGAGCTCCTCTATTTCAAGCAAGTCTGGCCCACTGCCGCAGCAGTGTCATGCACTCCGCTCCCGCAGGAGCTCCGTCATTTCTTCCAAACTTGCTCCTCTGCCGCAGCAGTGTCATCTACTTCGTTCCGCAAGAGCCTCATTATTTAAAGCAAGTCTGGCCAACTGCCGCAGCAGTGTCGTGCACTCTGCTCCCACAGGAGCTTTGTTACTCCATCCAGACTTGCGCCACTGACGCAGCAGTGCCATCTACTCCACTCCCGCAGGAGCTCCACTATTTAAAGCAAGTCTGGCCCACTGCCGCAGCAGCGTCATGCACTCCGCTCCCGCAGGAGTTCCGTCATTTCTTCCAAACTTGCTCCACTGCCGCAGCAGTGTCACGTACTCCACTCCCGCAGGAGTTCCGTTTACCAAAGAAAGTCCGGTCCACTGCTGCAGCAGTGTCTCCTCCCTTTCTCTATCCACCTCGCCTTCACTGCATCAGCCATACCATCATCACCCTCCCCGCATCATTCACAACATCCCACCCATCCAACATCAAGTCAACCAACTCCCGACCTACGTTAAAGGATACCTCCCAGCGAATCACCCCTTCCCGCAGCTGCCTTAAGCTTGCATTTCACAAGTTTTGGGGGGCTAATCAGCATTATTCCGGCAGCTGTCCGGCATTCTATCTGCAACTTTTGGGGGTAAGTACTCTGGGTTCGGGCCGCATATCCGAGCCCGGAGCCCTCTCCTCTGGGTTTCGGGCCACATACCGAGCCTGGAGCCCTCTCTCCGGACAGCACGCCAAATACGCATTTATTTTATCTGACTTATTTGTAAGTGTGAACTCGTGAAATGATGTTTTATAAACAAGGTTTGGGAGGAGCACGTTCAAATAAATCATTCCATTCAACTCGTCATCAGGCAATTACACATCTACCCTATCAGCACGATAGGAAGCATATATAAATATCCACTGTCAACTCACCTGACATTCCTTGACAGTTCCAGCATCCCTCCTCCACCCCGACTCCTCACCCCTGGCTCATTCTTACCACAGGCGGGGGGGGGGTAGTGCTCTGGGTTCGGGCCGCATACCGAGCCCGGAGCCCTCTCCTGTGGGTTTCGGGCCACATACCGAGCCCGGAGCCCTCTCTCCGGACAGCACGCCAAATACGCATTTATTTTATCTGACTTATTTGTAAGTGTGAACTCGATGAATTCACTGAGGATGAGAAAATTTTGGAGAACGCCTGAAAACGTGAGTGTGGACGTAAACTTTGAATGAAGGTGTAGCCTGAGAGTGGGTGTGCAGCGAGTCCGCTGTGTGTATGATACACACGCAATATACACAATCACTTTTGGCCACTACTGTATATTGACTTAGTCTGTTCAATCTACGTTTCTCAGGATATTTTTTTATCCTTTATTTATTAGTTTTTGAAGAACTAATAAGCTTATCGTGTAATTAAATTTAATTAAACATATTTTATAATTGTCTGACAGACTTAGAGGAATCTAATCATTTTGTGCAAATAAACTGTAATGTTACTGTATATGTTCAATTTGATCATAGAGATATGGAAAGAGGCTTATATATGATTTCTACAGTTCTGGCAAGCTAATTCGGCTGTTGTCCAGTTTAAATCTAATACTTATTATAACACACAATTGGGTCAAACCAATGCAATCAAGCTCAGAGGTGTGGACTTCTGCCAATCTCCGAGTGCACAGCGAACACAAGAAAGCCGAACGCATTAAAGTTCTGCTCATTCTCTGCTTATCAGCGGCACACATAAAGCCTTCACTTCAGAGCGACGGCCGCCCAGTATTCCTGCTCTTGCTGAGGATAATTGCCTGTGGTTCTTTACAGCCCGCCTGCTAGAGAGCAGTTATCATATTTATACTGATTTCTTTTGTCGCTGTCTGGCATGTTGCTTTAGCTGCATGATTTAATATGCCTGTGAACACAGCTTGCCAATTTCTCATTTTTTCATTTATGTACCCCTGTGTATTTTTCTTGTTTTTACGTGTTTTTGACCATCTCTCGAATCGCTTCCAGGGATTCGACACAGTAGCTGAAGTTTTTGGTTACACTTTTATTTCGATAGTCCACTTTAGACATTCTACATGTCAACTAACTCTCATTAGAGTATTAGTAGACTGTACTAGACAGTAATATCGGGTTTGGAGAATGAGTTGAATTGTAGTTGCCAAGTTACTTATAGTCAGTTGGGGAACCATCAAAATAAAGTGTTTGCAAATATCAAGAAGACAGTCTACTGATACTCTACTGACAGCTAGAATATCTAAAGTGGACTATCGAAAATAAAGTGTTAACATGGTTTTTTTTTTCATTTACAGAGTTGTTGGTGTCACTTTTATCTTGATTTTTGCCTACCTTATGGCATCTTTATAACTCGTATGGCCCAGTAAAACAGTGAGGTTTGGGCCTCTCAGACGTGTCACGCATTGTCATTCTCCACTCCTCAAAGCATATATGCAAGCAATTCTTGTTATTTATCTTTAGCTGTGTTCTTTGAGTATTAAATGACTTCGTTCAACATTAGAAATGTTGAAAAATTTAAATAAACAGCCCCAAAATCATCTCTTGTTGTGAAATCTGGTAGAGTTGTTGCACAATGACAAAAGAGGAAGGGCAGATTTCCTCAATCTTTCATGTCCTCTTTACAAGACATCAGCCATCTAAGAAACCCTCAAAACAAACGAATTGTGTTCTTCATTTTTAATTTCACAGTGACAGACTCACTAATTTTGTCCCGTTAGTAAAATAAATAAATAATCCTATTTCAAATTTCAGTTTTGTTTTACTGTGGATTTCTTTGGTAACGGTGTTGCAATAACTCAGCTAAAGAGATAATGATCAGATTCTTGTTAATCTTTTGTGGTAAACCATTGTTTGTTCTGTTTAGATCATCGTAATTCTGACGACAACAAACAAACACAATTGACCAAAATGATCATATGAGTGATGTGGTCTCACTCTGTGAAATGTGACACAACTGTTGTGAACAAACCTTTTCTGTAATATATATATATATATATATATATATATATATATATATATATATATATATATATATATATATATATATATATATATATATATACACACATTTTTACTGTAGTGTACAATGGGTTAAAATGGTCCAAATATTCACGCTGAATACTAATAATCTCTCAGATGGATAAAGATAGCTTCCATTCCTTGAACATTAAGTATTTTCTGTACATTGTTGGGAAAGGAAGCTGGACACAGATGTGGGTTTGAAACAGGAAGTGTTGTAAGAGCAGGGGTCCATGCGTGCTAAAACAGAACATGGGTGTGTGATTTTGTGTTGACTTCCTATTGTCTTAGAGGTGAAGTGTGTCTTTTCTGTGCCAATAGTGGCACCACAATGAGCTCAGGTCACGTCACATAAACAAAGACAACTATTTTATTTTACAAAAGACAAATCTTAAAGAAACTGTGGCCTAATAGTGATTGTGAAAAATGTTTTTCCATATTTAACAACGCGTCTAGTCTTAAACCATATCTCTATTCTGGCTTTTAAAGGGTTAGTTCACCCAAAAATGTTGTTCTCCCTCATGTAGTTCCAATGTCGTAAAACTTTTGTTCATCTTGGGAACACATATTAATATATTTTTTTATGAAATTTGAGACCATAGACTTTTAGCAAAGTCCTTTTAGGCAAGTCCTGGCACTCGGCCGCCATCTTGGCAATGCCTCCAGGCAGCTATTTCGGACTAACAAGACCAGACTCCAATCTAAATGAATGGGCAGAGAGTCAGAACTGCACTTTCACTGGTCACCGGGATATAAAAACTGCATGTATAGAAACAGCATTAAAATACGATAAAAATCGCTGAAAAAGTTTGAACCCAAAATAAGGTTTAAAACGCTGTTTTTCCCACAGGTTATACTTTTACTACGCATGTGCAAGCGTTCTCTCCCGTTCTGATGTGCGCACGCTACACGTTTTGAAGCACAGTATGTGCGCTCTCTTGCTCACTTGCTCTAGATTTTGGGAGATCGGAGCCGCTATCAATATGCAGAAGACTCCCAGAACTTCCGGGAGACTCGGGATGTCTGATATTTACACAACGCACACTTACACTGCATTTCAAATCTGCCGCCTTTTCAAACAGTAATGTATTTTCCCATCGCAAACCTCAACCGTGCGCTTGCGTCAGTGGAACCAGAAGATAGGCTTAAATGTTTCCCAGCTTGACTGTTAAAAGCAGACGATTGGCTTTCCAGCGGGAGGGGCGGGACATGTCCATACAACCGCCATCAGGTTTTCCCTATATAGTTGGATTGAGGATCGAGGAAGTGGCATGTCTCTATATAAATTGTCTCTGGTAATTGCATCTGCCGGAAAAGGCCCAGAAAAGTTACCGTACATTCACACTGCCACCGACTTGAGCTTCCAAAGCAGCCGGAAGTCATTCATTTCCAATGAAAGCTGGCTTCTCTGGTTCAGCTGCAATCAGCGCAAAACGTCAGCAACCAATCGGAATATAGACGTCCTTCACGCTAGCTGATTCCGGAGAAATACACAATGTAAACTTTTGTTCCAACTAAAACATTAGTTCTGAGAAAATGGAAGAGAAGCTAATCATCGCCGTTGCTGTGTTTCCTACTGGTTTAGTATCATTTATGACATGACGTTGTTTGCTTTAAGGGACCGCATGAGCACAACATTTATTTGAAATATTTACGAACGCTCGTTTTAAGCGGGAATGCAATTAATTTGCTCATGGTGACACCGATGATAGCTAACTATTATTTTTTTCCCGACCAAATGTGACCAAAACGGCTGTCATTATAAAAGGTTTCTTCAATGTTTTGCTTGTTTTTTTTTTTTCTGTTTATTACATTTCATGTTGTGACACTTCTATTCTCCCTGCAACGCCAGAGTGTTCAAAGCGTCAACAAGCTTCCCCGTACTTTGTGACAAGCGTCCTTAAAGTTTACACAGTCGGCGGCGGTGTGAACGTACAGTTAGTAGAGACATCATTAAAACACTCCCTGTGACAACAGTGGCTCAACCTTAAGACACAAATAACGACTTTTTCAACTATTGATTGTCTTCTGTGGGGGCCTTTGACGTGAGCTCACAAGAGCGCTAGAGAGCATTTTTGGTTGAACTAACCCTTTAATACATTGTAATGTCATGTTTTGTTATTCTCTGTTTCCTTTTATCTGTTATTTTATGGTCTTTTATTTTGTATTGTACAGCACTTTGGTCAGCCTGGTTGCTTTCATTAAATGTACTTACTTAAGAAATATCACTCAAGTATTTCAAGCTAATTTCCAGAGATCTGATTATGGGAGAATCTGAATTAAATCAAATTCAAAGTAATGAAGTAATTTCTCAAAATGAGTGGTTTAGCCAGAAGCTTTGAAGTCTTGTTGTTTCCATGAAAGAGCAGCTTCTGATCAATTCTGCCATTGGTTCCCAGTCCAGGACACAATGGACAACTGTTCACCCGAAGGGTGTGTATGGAGTCCTAAAGGGAAAAAAAGAAGGGGAATAAAGTGATGGGGGAAATATTTTGCTTTCCCTCGTAAAACTTGCATTCCCCTGAGAAACTTTGCATTTGCCTGCATAACTTTTGTGATGGAAATAATAGGAAGTAGGAAGACATTTTTTACTTCAGTGCTTATTTTTCCAGGGAATGTAAAGGTTTTGTTAGTGAACGCAACATTTTGCTGGGGAACACTACTTTTGCAAGGGAACGCCACACTTTTGTGTCAAAACGCAAAATCTCATTTTGTCTCCCCATCACCATGTCCATGGCTCTGGAGGTGTCAAATAAATGATTAAATGACAACTGCAACGCTCACCACTTAAATGAAAGCGTATAAATGTCAGAGAATATGTTGATTTTATATCAAAACGCATCATTTCAAAGTCGCTGACTTCACACATATGAGATTTTTCACACTGGACATCATCTTTAAACCATCTCAAACCTGTGAGTGAACAGTAAGGCTGAGAAACTGTAAAGTGTCTCTGTGCGCTTGACGGGGGTCTTGATGAGAACAGACCGAGACAGTGGAGGAGGAGGGTCAGATAAGCTCAGACTCACGCTCTTGCTACTTACAAGCATCCAATCCACTCCTATCTAATAGCTGTCAGAGGCAGGCCACCAAATGGAATTGACTATTGATCTCCTGCTTAGCACAGGTCAGTGGCGATGGCAGGGGTGCATGCTGGGAAGGGGGACAGCCGGCGGAGAACACAGAGGAGTGAGAGTGAGGAAATAATAGAGTTTTATTAACCATGGCAGAACTGAAAAGTACTGTAGTAGAGAGAGAGAGAGAGAGAGAGAGAGAGAGAGAGAGAGAGAAGAGGATGAGGGACATCAGAAGAGAGTCTCAGAAAAGATCGCTGGGAGTTTTGCTATATGGAGATGATTTATTTCAGGGGGGATGCCCAATCTGGCCAAGGCCTAAAGATGCCCAATCTGGCCAAGATTAACAAAAGAAAAGAACGTATGCAAAAAGCCCCACAACATATGGACTCATAACTGCCCAGAGAGCAACATAGTGTCGGCCCAGAACTGGGCCACGTCTGGTACAGTACATTCTAGTGGATTCCACAAGTACCAGATGTGGGCCGCATCTGGGCCGACATTATGTTTCGAAATGGGTGAATTTTTGTAATATTCTAGGAATTCACCAAGCATGCATCAGTATGTTGTTTGATTAATAAACACCAACAATGTACGTATGTAAATAAAATCTAAGGCACATTTGTAAGCTTCCAAGCCATTCAGGATGTTTTGTTATCAACTATTGGAGATTAATTCTGACATTTACCCAAGACAAGTACCCCAAAATATTAGATATTCGTGTTTCTGCAAATGTTTCTCTTGGATTTGCGATCCTTTATTATGGTCAGAAAAGATGTTTAGAGCATATCTAAACCCGTCCCAGCCCCTGAAGCAAGCATGACGTGGTAAAAGAACGGTTCTAGTCCAGCAAAGAGTTGGTGCCGCTTTGGAACCAGTTCTCCTGGCCGAGAACCGGTTCTTTATCTGTCGAAACACAAAGAACTGGTTCGTGCGCAGGCACCGGCTCCGGAACCGGCTCTCAAAATGCTTTGGTGGAAAAGGGGCTTGTCTGAGTCCAGTGAAGAGCCGACTAAAGCCTTGAAGTGTACTTACCTCCCTGCTCTCTGTCTGAGTCCAGTGAAGAGTTGGCTAAAACAGTGAAGAGCAGACTAAAGCGGTGAAGTGTACTCGCCTACCTGCTCTGTGTCTGAGTCCAATGAAGAGCCGACTAAAGCCGTGACGTGTACTCACCTCCCTTCTCTCTGAGTCCAATGAAGAGCCGGCTAAAGCTGTGAAGTGTGCTCACCTCACTGCTCTCTGTCTGAGTCCAGTGAAGAGCCGGCTAAAACAGTGAAGAGTGGGCTAAAGCGGTGAAGGGTACTCGCCTCCCTTCTCTCTGAGTCCACTGAAGAGCCGGCTGAAGCTGTGAAGTGTACTCGCCCCCTTCTCTTTCTGTCTGAGTCCAGCGAAGAGCCGCTAAAGTCATGAAGTGTACTCACTTCCCTTCTCTCTGTCTGAGTCCAGTGAAGAGCCGGCTGAAGCCGTGAAGAGTACTCGCCTCCCTTCTCTCTGTCTGAGTCCAGAGCCGGCAAAACCCATGAAGTGTACTCACCTCCCTTCTCTTTGTCTGAGTCCAGCGAAGAGCCGCTAAAGTCATGAAGTGTACTCACTTCCCTTCTCTCTGTCTGAGTCTAGTGAAGAGCCGCTAAAGTCAAGAAGTGTACTCACTTCCCTTCTCTCTACCTGAGTTCAGGGAAGAGCCAGCTAAAGTAGTGAAATATACCCAACCCTTCCTCCATTCGAATCCTGTCTGAAGAAGAATGCTGAAGTGACTTCAGTAGTGGTTTTAAAGAGATGTTTTAAAAGTAAATAAAGAGATTTTTATACTTCCCTTTTGTTGTCCACATGGGCAACATGTGGTGGATTCCATGCGTACCAGATGTGAGCCAATCTGGGCCGAACCCTATGTTTCTGTCTGGGTAGAATCTATACATAAAAGACATTTGAAAAGTATTTTAAAAAATGATGCAACCTTCATATGTTGTTTAAAATTAAAACCAGTTTTGAATAAACACTGTTTTACAGATGTGTGGTTCTTGTAATCTTTTCCCAGCAGAATAACTCATTTTATATATCAAAGTTTGGTAATACTGCAATTCAGCACGGAGGTTGCGCTATTCTATTAAAAGTAGCATGTAGTTTCACGTTATGACAATCTCTCATTTTCTTGCCGTCCTTTCCCCCACATTATTCCATATTATGGTGATATAAGTAACAATGAGACTTACCTTTACGATCCATGACAAGCCATAATCTCACGTGGAACAAAAACTGTCAGACATTCCAATATCTGCTTACTGTCCAAGATCACAAAGTTCACAATTGGGTTTTGTGTTTTTGATTAATTAAAGGAGGTTTTTTCCTGTGCCTTACACCACTCCAGACATGTACATCTGGCCCTTTCAGAATAAAGAAAGAAATAAAAAACAATACATTTGGTGAATGAAAAAGGTTATGCTGAGCAGTTCATAAATCAATTTCCTTGAAAAGGGAGCTGGTTTTAAGCCTTTCTCCTGAGCACAAATGAAACAGTAATTGACAGAACAAAGTGAGGCAATTAACTGTTTTCTTAAAGGAGAGAATATGGAACAGAATGGTCATTCATCACCATATGTCGGACTGGCGGCTCTGTGAGAAAGCATGTAAAGTGGTGGGAATTATTATTATCAGCAAGCTCTGTGTTTTATTTGGCTGTGATAGTTAATGAAAGGAGTGAGTGCTTGTCTCATTGTCTCAGTGAGATAAACTAGTTTAAGAATGCTCTTTTTTATTGGAATTTTGCTTTTTATAAACTTTTTTTTAAAATATGCAAAGTCAGATAGAACAGAACCTCAACTTTTGCAATGGTTACAGAGAATATGCAAAACATTTATAGGTCAAGGACACAATGTACAACTAAATTAATGCAAATGTTCTATAAAACAGTAAAACACTTAAAGCTATATTTAGTCTTAGTAACAATAAATAATAAATATAGCTGCGAGCAGCGATTGTCGGGCCCAAGCCGGTGGCACCGCAATCCCGGTGCCTTTAGTTACCTAAAGGCACCGGGATGGCGGTACCGCGGCTTTGGCCCTCCATCGCTGCTCGCAGCTATATTTATATATATATATATATATATATATATATATATATATATATATATATATATATATATATATATATAAAGCCGGTGGCACCGCCACCTTGGTGCCTTTAGGGTTATTCTGCACGACGTGCAAAAACGTAACCCCTGCTTTGGAATACATACTAGTATGTATTCCACAATTGGAATACATACTAACATACTAGTCAGAACTGAATAGTTGATATCTGAATGACAGATCACCATAGAAGTCAATGGAAAAAATGTGACTAGTAACAAAAGAATAGTTACTAGTCACCATTGAAATAAGTACTAGTGTCTAATGAATAAGTACTAGTATCTATTTAATAGGTACTAGTATCTAATGAATAAGTACTAGTAACTAATTAATAAGCATTGGTATGTAATGAATAAGGACTAGCATCTAATGAATAAGTACTAGTATCTAATAAATAAGGACTAGTTTCTAATGAATAAGTACTAGTATCTTTAAAAAGGTACTAGTACCTAAAGAATAAACACTAGTATCTAAAGAAAAGGCACTAGTATCTAAAGAATAAGCACTAGTAGCTAATGAATAAGTACTAGTACTTAATGGAATAGATACTAGTATCTAAAAATAAGTACTAGTAGCATGAAAATAGAGACTAGTAGGTTAAAATGATTAAATGTTAAAACGGCTTGCCATACTCTATCTGTCGTTTCCGACTAGTCACAATCACGTTACAGATATCTTAAATGATAATACAAACTATCCAAAATGTAATTACGACTAGAAAGACGTTGTTGATATCTACAATGTTAATTACGAATAGTCAAACTTAGCTTTTAAATGTTAAAAGGGCTTGCCATACAGAAGTGTAGGCTCAGAGAGACACTCAACATTTTCAAACCAAAATATCTGACTTTCTGTGGGTCCTAGCTCATGAGTGTAAATTAGAAAGTTGTCCGGCTTGAGGAGAATATATGAATATATGAAACGATGAGATCAACATGTGTACTGAGTTTCATATTATTACATGCAAGCGTGTTTGATTTATGGACCAAGTTTTGGACCCCGTTCCAGGGGGTGCTGTCTAGCCCCCTTGCCACACCCGGGTACCATCTTCAGCCCGGCTCTGATGGCTGTGGGATCTGACCTGTGTGCAAAGTTTCAAGAGTTTTCAAACCCGTTAAGGGCCCCAAAAGCCGCTAAGAGTCTCAAAATCATCAAAAAAAGGAATGTTAAAGTTTGATGCGTTGCTATGGCAACATTATCTTAGATATTGAATAATGCTTTCACAGCTCTTCATCTGGCGTGTGTTTACATTATACACATGAAGTTTGAAGCAAATCGGGTAAAAGTAAGAGTGCGATTTCAAAGCATTTTGAAAGTGAAACACTTTCTGCTGCCAGTTGGTGGCGCTATATATTTGACTCACATCCATGTGATCGACCTCTTACAACGAACACACTGCTGAAGTTTCATCAAGATCAGTTAATGTATGCAGAAGTTTTAACACACTTCCTTTTTGATTTATTTACTTACTTTTTTGATTTATGGACCAAGTTAATTTAATTAATACACTAATTATATAAAACTATTGTCAATGCACTACAATTAAACAGGTTATATGCCTTTACTTATAAAAAAATAAAAATAAAAACTTATGTAAAAAATACCAGGCTTAAGAAATGTATTTACTTTAGCAGGCCAGACACACAGTGAAATGATTAAGCCCCCTCCCCCTACACACACACACACACACACACACACAGACTGTGTGACAGGCCTAGGCTCAGAAAGAGCATGATCATATTCAAACTACAATATCTGACTTTCTGTGGGTTTGAGCTTATTATTGTTAATTAGAAAGTTGTTTGGCTTGAATAGAACAATATACACGGCAAGTTTTGTAACTGTCAGTAAAACTAACCAAGTTATAACACACTTTATGTGTCCTTTTTTAGTCAAAAAAATCCGCCACGGCCAAACCGTTCGAGATATCAAAAATCCGTCCGGAATTTAGCATCCTCAATGTCTTGACTTCATGCACACCGAGTTTGGTGGTGATTGGTAACAGCATGGGTTGTAATTTGATGTTTTTCTAGGACATTTATTTAAAAAAAAAAAACATAATTCCCGACTTCCGTTTGAACTGTCGTAAAACTTAGAGCACGAAGTTGTTTGGCCTGATGTGATCTATGAGTGTACCGAGTTTCATATTAATCCATGCACGTGTGTTTCGATTTATGGACAAATGTTCGAATCCCTAAAAGAATGCATCCTAAAAGAATGGTAAAGTTTGATGCGTCGCCACGGCAACAGTTTCAAAGATATCAAGAATCCATTCATAGGTCTTCATCTGCCGTGTATTTACATTATACAGATGAAGTTTGAAGCAAATCGGGTAAAAAATAAGAGGGTGATTTCAAAGCATTTTGAAAGTGACACACTTCCTGCTGCCAGTTGGTGGCGCTATAACTTTGACTCACAATAGTCACATCCATGTGATCGTCCTCTTACAGCGAACGCACTGCTGAAGTTTCATCCAGATCAGTTAATGTATGCTGAAGTTATGACACACTTCCTGTTTCACGTTTCTCGCCATAGTTTCGTTTCCTCGCCACGGCCAAACCGTTCGAGATATCAAAAATCCCCACACAAACTTTCATCCTCAATGTCTTGACTTCACGCTGACCGAGTTTTGTCGAATTTGGATCAGAGCTCTAGGAGGAGTATTTAAAAGTTCATTGCGTGTGTTTTACAAAAAAACCTCAATAGCCGACTTCCTGTTGGGCTGGGGTAAAAGTAAGAACGCGAGGTATAGATGAAATTCTGCTATCGACATGTGTACCGAGTTTCATATTATTACATGCAAGTGTGTTTGAGTTATGGACCAGGTGTTCGGACCCCATTCCAGGGGGCGCTGACGAGCCGCCCTGCCACGCCCGGGTACCAGCTTCAGCCCGGCTCTGATGGCCGCGGGTTCTGACCCGTGTGCAAAGTTTCAAGAGTTTTCGAGCATGTTAAGGGCCCCAAAAGTGCCCGAATAGTCGCTAGAAAAAAAAAAAAAAAGAAAAAAAAAATAATAATCGGAAGGAAAACAATAGGGCTCTGCGCCCTTTCAGGGCTTGGGCCCTAATAATAAAACAATACCTTCTGAGAACCTTATTGTACTACTGTCAAAAAGGTAGCAAATCCAAAGCCCTGCTGAACATCATATTGATTGGGAAGATTGTTTTTCTTTACACTTTAGGACAGAAGACCATGATCACTAATGGAGTGAAAGTTGAGTACATCAATCAGACATATAAGAACATGTTTTATTGCACACCTTCTATAGCCTTCTGCAACACACAATCAGATTTTTCCCTGAGTGTCTTGGCTATAAAAATGAGATGGAAAAGCAATTTGTTTGTGTCTGCCATTCATTAGCTTTTATGTATAAACTCTGTGTTAGCAAACTAATCTAAAGATCTAGATATATGTAGCTAAACAGATTAGAGAAAATAAAATACAAGAGTTATATTTCAAACAACTAATAGTAATACTAACAACTAATAGTAATAATATTAGTTGTTAGCTCACCTCTGCCTCAAGTCCCAGACTCCACTTTGATCCTCGGACCTATCGGCTTCGTCCTTGGCTCCATGCTCCCTCATATCCACTGTGGCCCGCCATCCCACCACTTCTGCCAGGGCTTCCTCGCCCCCCTGTCTCCGCCTTGGTCAGGCATCACCCAGTTTCCACCAGAGTCAATAGAGTCAATAGCATTTAAGCTTTGGGCATTGGAATCCCAAATGTAAGGGATAAGTGTAGTGGCGCTATGTTCCAGTTCACCATTTGTTCCACTGATATACCATGTACCTGAATCCAGCTTAGCCTCCACTGGCATAAGCAATGACAATAGGGACTTTCATTGTCTCTTTGATGTTATGGTCCAGTGGGTCCAATATGTTGTCATCCCACCATCACCTGTCTGCCCCATTCCTGCTGTTGATTGAGATGATTCAGTTATTGAGGATGTGGGGGAAGGAAGCACTGAAATCTCTGGTGAGGTTGGTAACTGGTGTTTTGACATTGGAAATACTCCAAAATATCTGTCTAGTTGAAACAAAACCTTTAGGTAATACATGGAAATGTATTAAGCGTTTTCATAAATTAAGTGGTTTGTTGGAACTTGAATTTAGTGTCTGATAGAATTGCTTTTATCAGTGCACATCTTGGAGCGAGTATTGGTTTCATCAGTTCAGACTAATGAGGAACAACATGTTTGAATGAAATGTAGTGGAGTAAAAAGTGTTCTGAAAAATTCTAAATAAAATACACAAACTATAAGAAATTAGTATCCAACATTTTTAAATGTCCATCCAATGGGAAAAATACAATATGTAGACAGTGTAGTTACAATATCTACCAAAAAGACAGACATTGCTAACCAGAAAAATCTTAAATCATTGGGAATACTAAAAAAAGCTCATAAATATACATAGGTTTCTTGAAACTTTCTGGAATGCAATGGTTATATTTGACTAGTGGACAGAACCGATGTGTTCAACATAAAGAGACACCTTGTACTTCCATTTTGGGATTCAGTGGAACCATTTAATAATTCACCAGAATTATTTCTGTCAGGACTGACAAGCCAAACAGCAACTTGATTTCATTCTGTAATTGGACACTCACCTTTATCTTGTTCCCATATTTTAGCAATTAATGTGCCCTTCCATTATTTGAAAAAATGGCACACAGAATAATGGATTTAAAATTGAAGGTGTTGGGAAACTGAGGATGAATGGCCAGGCCAAGGCAGTCACCTATTTAAGGACTGAGCATTACAGAGAAAGTAATATCTCCAGAGACACCTTCACAATTCTCAAAAGGACAGTAGTTAGAAAGTAAGCTGCAAAAGTAAGCTGCAAAAAAGGAGTTTAAATGCTACAAATAATTTTAATATGACACGCATAAGAAGATTTACGTTAAAAAGCTTTTGTTAATCAATATATATATTATTATTAAACAGGCTAATGTACTAGATCACAAGTGTTGAATTGGCAGGGGAAGGCTCACATGAATGTCCCAGCCAGAATCAATAACTCACCAATCAGGTAGCACTGATAAATATAAATGAGCGCTCCTCTGCCATGCTAAGTTATGTAAAAAGTTCTGTTCAGAATGATTCAATTCAACTTTGTTTTTGTTTATGTTCCTGGTATAATTTAGGCTTATTGGGTTTTGATTCCTTGAACCAGTTCAGAGGCCTGGCTAGTAGTGTAGTAGTGGTTAGTACCATAGCAAAATGTGTTTTGTTCTGTTTTTTTATAAGCCAATGTCATTAGTGCACCAAAATTTACCCAATGCTTTGAGACCACAGCTCTATTTCTATTCATGGAAACCCATCAGGGCTCCACCATGGCTCCTTCATCTCCGCTGTTGTTTCCTGAAGCAAGCTCCTGTTAAAACCATATTGGCTCATGGGTTCAAAACAGCCTAAGACATAACAAAGGGTCTGTTAACACCTGGTCACTTTATGCACTGAAAAGATCAGGATTAAATGCCTGATTAGTAAAATGTGATTACTTAAACTAATAAAGTTGGTTTGAAATGTGAAAACACATAAATTGGTGTAAAAAGGCCCAAAGTCTCTGTCATGACTTGGAAAGTTACAAACAAAAGATTTACTAGTTGTAAGTTGTAAAGCATCTTGAAGCATTGTTTTTGTTGTGTCCATTAGTTGTAGTTTGGTGTATTAAAAAAACAGTGCAAATGAAAAGATTAGAAAGGGTGATGTATATTATCCAATTTCCCCACATTGCTTAAACCCATCAGTTTGGCTCTCTTTAGATGTTGATTGTAAAAAAAAAAGAAAAAAAAATATAGCATTGGTCTAAACAAATAGTTTTTTGGTCTACATCCCTACTCCCGAAGTTTCTGCCTTCTTCCTTACCAGCTTAGGTTTTTCTTTGGCATTGTCATCTTTGGTTTGCTCACAGGGAGTATTAAGACACTGATCGCTGTAAAGCTGCTTTGTAATAACATGCATTATGATAAGCGCTGTATAATAGGATTTAACTGAAAAGCACTATTATAGTGAAAATTCATAAAGTATCCAGAGGGTGTAGATTATAAATAGACTTAATGCAATGAAGCTTAACACATGTTGTTGGAACTCTCCCTTTTACGTTTATTTGTATTCTTTTTCTTCTGGTGCAGCCGCAACATATGGTGAATGTAGCTGGATTAGGCCTACCATTTTTTTTTTCTGTTTCAGCTCTCTAAGTACGGTGAATCACCCATTGATTTGATGAACTTGAGAATATTTTCCCACTTTTCTTTGCATAAGAGTTCCAGATCTGTTACGTCACGACGGGATTTCCTGTGCATGGTCCTCTTCTGTTCCCCCTACACATTTTCTATTGGATTCGTGTCAGAGCTCTGGCTGGGCCATTCTAAAAAATTCATCTTTCTTTGCAGAAGCCATTTTTTTGTTGAACTTTTAACTCTTGATCGATTCTCTCCACATGAACCAAAGCCCCACTACCAGCTGAAGAAAAGCAGCCCCAAATCATGATGCTGTCACTTCAACAGGTATGCTGTTTCTTCTTTCTTTGCTGTTATTTTTGAGGCAAACATATCAGATTGGAACCTTAGGTTTTAACCGCTGCAATCATCCTGTAAGACATGCACCAGCAATCAAAACAAACGTGATGCTTCTTCAGGCGGTAATTTATATGCTGGATTCGAGCATTATGGTAGATGGAGAGGGTTGTCACTTTTGGGTTTGTTTCTTTGATTTATAATGTATTCAAACAAGTGTAAATAGTAATGTTTATTAAATTATTGGGAATTATTGAACTGTGCTAGGTCCAATGCCTAGTTCCTAGGGTTACATTCAGTCTCCTAATAGTGTGGTAGTGTGGTCTCTTAAAAGTCTCATAAAATGGATCAGCATGCATTGTTCAACTGATAGAGTTAACGAGCCCGATCTCATGAAAGTTCGTATTCTATAGCACGAATGTCATTTCTCGTGCCATTTATACGGCAAAAACTTTTTGCATGTATATGGTACGCATTTTTTGTGTGCATATGATTCACACTTTATGCTGTGTAATACGCATGAACTCCTCTCCCCCTAAACCTACCCCAGGGCGCATTTTCATGAGACTGTGTTGGAGTTAACAGTGTTATGGGAGGCTGCGGTGGCTGAGGCATATGAGAGGAAGAAACTGCAGTATGCTCATCTGGCCACTGAAGCAGAACAGCGAGGATGGAGAGTCCAGGTTTATCCAGTGGAAGTGGGTTGTCGAGGTTTTGTGGCACACTCTACAACCCGATTCCTCAGAGATGTCAGATTCAGTGGCCAAGAGTTGTTGGTTACACGATTGGTTAGATGTGAAGGTAATAAGTGACGTAACAAATGAGTCTTCCTAGCAGAACTTGCACTTTCTTTTCTACCAGAAAGACTTGGGAGGCAAAACGACCCTAACACATACATTTTACACAAATTTCATTTAAGCTAAAATTTTTGTTATGAGCAGACATTTCTGTAAATACCAAGCAAGACACACTTTCAATCAACCATTTAATAGCTAGTACAATTGGATGAATTATGTGCAATCCAAGCATAATAGTCATTAGCACTTGCGTGAGAGTTAGGTAGGTGCAATGTCACTTATAGTCAACTGAATGTGTTTTAGGGACCATCCAAATAAAGTGCAACCTTCGCTTTAAAAAAAGCTTGTTGAATTGCACTACTTGTGCATTGCATTAATAAGTGCATTAATAAATAAATAAAAATTCAAAAATCCATATTCAACTCTCAGATTTCACTTCAAAAATATTTATTCAGTTTAAAAAATACAGCCTATGATATTTGACAGGTAATTTTAGGTCCATTTTATTTTGCTTTACAAATTCAGTGGTTCAAATTCGACAGACAATTCAACATTTCACATCCGTGAATGGCAGGAATATCAGTAGATATCAAGGGTGATGTAAAAAGTACACTTAAATCACCCTTGATTTAGCCCTTGATTTTCATAGTGCAAATGATATTGCAAATGAATGAAGTTAGTTTCTTATTATAGTAACTTAGTTATAGTTATTAGTGTACTTTATTTGCAGGGAATCCTGTTCTCTAGAGCTTAAATGACATGCAGCCACAAAACCAGTTCAAACAAAACCTGGCAAAGTAATGAGAACAGTGCAGTTGAGCTTTGGCCAAGTCCTTTAATGAACAGCATAACCTGCTAGCATAATAAAACCCCACAGTACTTTCATGCAGTACCAGCTCACTCAAACAGTACATATCATAATATACAGTAGTTATTTTTGCTGGTTTATATTTTGATATGTGTTCAGTGAATTAAACACTCAAATAATGACATTTTATCTCATATTCTCACCTTATCTAAGATAATTAGACTATTTTCTCATTTTTAGATCATCACAAAAGAAAAGATTAGTCATAGCAATGAATGATAAATCACAAATATACAGACATCATTGGAATTTTATATTAAATAAGCATGCAGCAATTATGCTCTGCAAGGACTCAACTCTTAAAAGCTTTTTTTCTCCCCTTGACTTTTTTAGGACTCTTTGTTGTTCTAAATCTTAAAATAGTGTACATTTAAAAATAGCCACATCTTTAGCGGTTCTAACTTCTAACATCACATGGAAAAGCATGATACTGCCCAGCTTTATTACACATTTCAATTCTCTTTAGCTTTAATTCAAGGCATTCAGAATTTCCTTTCCTACAAAAAATTAGTACATAATTCAAAAACATACAATAAGACTTTTCTTGTTACATTTATATAAGAGCAATTCAATACCTCAAAAACCAATACAATGCCACCTTTACGTTCAGTTCTAATTACGGTAAATGCCTTTCAGCAGAGAATGCAAACATTTTCTCTCAAATTGATAAGGCCACATGGCCTAAGCAGCAATTTGTGTCAGCAAGCATGAGGATACTGTGTTATATGAAGGCTCATTTGAGTCTGTGGATCAGTGTGGCACCACAACACCGGCCCCTGAGTCTCAGCCGTCGTCTCAGGGACTAATTAATCAGGTCTCGTGTCCTCTCTGCGATTCCAACTCAAAGCAAAGTTACAGATGCAAAGATTCAGCTGTGAGGCTTCTGAAGGTATACAGCACTGCACACTGAGCGCTCATTAACAGCATTAGCATGTGTGACAACAAACGAAATGATAGAAGATAAAGATGTTATCATTACTGTCTCCACGATTGCTCTGTGAAAAACAAAATAGCAGTGCCTCCCTGCTATATTTTAAAGGGGTCTTGAACTGGCTTTTTAAATTTGATTATATTGTTGTCTGAGGTCAACGTATGACGTTCGCTTGGTTTTTGCATTCAAAAACATCAAACTGAATAAGTAATAGGCTATTTTCTACCCTAGTTTTGAGCCTAGCTGAAAAACGCTCGATTTTATGGGCGTCTCGCACTGAAGACTTGGAAGTTAATGCCCACTGCTGTGAGTGGATAACAGTTTTGCATATTATAATGAGTTTCAACTCACCCATCGATGCACTTGCTGGAAATTGTTTTGAAAACGTCCAAATGTTGTAAAATGGCGACCGGAATGATTCGCCCATACATGTTCGAACCCAGAGTCCGTGTGTTGCACAATTCCTGTCAGATCCAATATAGACGGCACAGCACCGTTCTTTACTCTTAATCGCTCTGCAAATCCAGTCATTTACAAAACAATCCTCAGTGAAATGAATTGATATCTTCACCCTTTATTCAAATATAATTAAAACAATTTTGTAAGCATATTGTATAGCTGTGCTTAGAGTCGATTGTTTTATTTTGTGATAAAATGATGAAACATGGCCAGATTGTGGCGACATAATTTTTGCCCAGGCTTTCATACAAATCATGAACACATGCTAAAAAACGAATGAAATATTAATAAATGTATGCAATGTGTGTATATATATATATATATATATATATATATATATATATATATATATAGACTCAAAAACTAGTTGCACTCCCATAGAAAAAAAGAACTTCATAACAAGAACTACTTATAGTCAGGGTGTGAATTGCACAATGATTCTTAGGCACACACACACGTAAATTCAGTTTAACTAAAGGACAAACGTTATCATTCAACGGAGCTGTGTATATGCATTTTAATCACATCATGTTTGATGTCCATGCACGTCCCTGAACGAGTTCAGTTTTCTAGTGTACCTATTTAATTCAACTCTCAGATCATATTAATGGTATGGTCCATTTCAGGGGTGGCTAAAATTAAAATTTAAAATCAGTTAGAGCTAGAAATGTATCTTCATATCTGGAGGTAAAGCTTCATAGATTACTTTCTTTAAATCTCGTTGTGATGTCCTTCAGGGGGATCAAGCCTCAACCCACCCATGATCCACACATCATATATGAGTGTTTGGCTCCTCCAATGTTGGCCCACTCCTCCCTGTAGAACTGTCTCATCTCGGCTTCAATGACTTTTTTTGTGAAGATCTTCAGAAACGTCCTTCCTTTGTGATGTGATGCGCCAAGCTTCAGTGAACTCTAATTGTAAGGGCAGTTTATTGTTGGTATCAGCTCTGCTAAATCTCATGGATCTTTTTGGTCCCAGCATCCTTGAAGGAGTTTAGAGACGCCACACCGATTCTTTGACTTTCAGTTGCTCTTTTCATATTTTAGCCCCCTTCTCAGGGCACAGTGTGCACTGCAGTGATGAGGACACTTGCCCTGCTTTAATGAAACACAGACAGCTGGTGCCAGGAACACCATATTGTGATTATTGATTGGATCAACAAAGACACACACTAGCTTTCATTCACACACACCATGCTGTCATGAGTTCGGATGCCCTAGCAGTGATAAAATGGACCTGGCTTTTAGGTGTCAGATGACCATATTCTAAGCCAATCCCATCAAATATGGGGCTCAGTATAAAGATCATTATCGTGGCCTTAAACACTTCCAGTAAACCTACATCGGACAAGCCAGTGGAGAATGGATGCATTTACCCACAATGTATCATGTTTTTTTTTGGGGGGGGGGGGGGGGTTGCCCCTTGAAGTACAGAAAACTACGAGGTAACGCCATGGACACTATGCACATATTCTTCTGCAGTCTATGGTTGCAACACACACACACACACAAACATAGTATAATTCGGAGTACTGTCTTCATGAGATATATCATCAATTTATATTACAGGGGAACTGGAGGACTGGCAAAGAGGGAAGTATCTTAGTATTACAACTTGAGTCGTAGGCTGTGTTACACTTGGCATTTAAGGTGGGGTGAAATGCTATTTCATGCATAGTGAGTTTTTACACTGTTAAAGAGTTGGATTCCCATGCTAAACATGGACAAAAATTCAAACTAAGTTTGCTCACAAAAAAACGTGTTCTGTATGAACGTGCCCTTAGTATTGTTGGTGGTTGTAGTATGTTTGTATGTATTATGTTAGGATGTCACAGCTTCCAGACGCTCTCAACGTAAAAGCTTTGCGCGCTCGTGATTATTTAGCTCCGCCCACACGGCACGCCTTTTTTCCGAAAAGACTCGGTACAGCCTATCTTTCTATTATAAATATAATAAAACTAAAGACTTTTTGGAGATTTGATGGATACAATATTACATATGTGCTCAAGATTAACATGAGATTGACTGAAATTGGGTGTCCCCCCCCCCCCTGCATCCGGATGTTGTCCACACACACATTGAAAAATCAAGTGTTAACGCACTTCTGATGGCAATGTTATCCGATCAGCGGGTCCAGGTTTGGATGTAGTCGAGAGACGGTATTGTGATCGGATCTCAGTGTAATGTAAAACGCAATCCAGCCGTCGTGTCTGAATTCACAGGTGTTCATCACACAGACAAGTTGCTGAACCTTCGATTTTCTGTAAAGAACGCATGTTTCCAAGCAGAGCTGGCAAAGTTCCCGGACCCGTATATATTTCTCTGTGCCGATTATTATGGCTTTACGGCATCTATCCACTTGCAGCCTTATCATCCTCCTCATTTTGCGAGATTTCCCCCTATACTGTTTTTAAAAGAAAACCCACCACTTCTATTCGACTTTGCACCGGAGTCATCCTTTTTTTTTCTCTTGTGGGAATGTGAGATCTGATCTGTTATAGGGCGTCATATAGGTAGGTTATGGGTAGGTTTAGGTCTGGGGTAGGGTTAAGGTTAGACCACTAGGAGGCGCCTTCTGACCCATATATATCTGCGTCTCATACCGACGCTAAAGGCTGCCATGCGTGTCAGATGTAGACGAAATGTCAAAAGTGTCAGTATATGACGCCTTGGGATGAGAACGGGCTGGTTATCCAGATACAGAAGTCACTTGTTGTGGTAAGGTGTAAACCCGCCATGTCCTGATTGGCTTATGATCCGATCTGCTTGACGCGTGTTAATGCCAAGTGTAAACGCAGCCATAGTTGAGACCAGTCAAAGGTGGTTTCTCAAAGATTCACGCTGGTCGAAGATTCTTGAAAGTGTCTGAATATTTGTTGCCCAAATATTTGAATCGTTACAGTAAAGAGGTGCTAAAGTTGCAATAACATGCATGTCATATCAGTTTACTAGTCAGTTTAATGCATTTGTTTAAATAAAATAATATTCCCTTATGTTAGGTTTGACATTAAACGGTGCTACTCCTATTCATTTAATTCTATTTATTCATAATACTGCAAATATAAGCTGTACATATGTCAGGTATAAATCTTTATACCTTTCACTTTATTTTATGTTTTGTTGTTGTATCTATACATGTGTGCACTGGAAGCATCCTTACCAAAAGCAACTCCAATTAAGGCAATAAAGCCTTTCTGATTCCAATGTTACGACACCGACATGGGCCTGGATGCTTTCCAGAGAAGAGTTTAACTGCAGCTTGGGTGAATAGTCACAAACAGACATTGATTGCTGCGAAGTTCTCCTTACATAAAAAGCTTGAAAGTGGTGCATAATCATGCGAGCTACAATTGCAGCCTGCCATTATGAAATATCCATAATTACTTCACAGTGGAGAGGGTGTGAGTTTTGATTTCCTTTGTCTTCAGGCAATGCTTTGCAAATGGTTGTGTTCTTTTCGGACCCGTAGTTTGGTTCGACAAAATGAGAAATAACAAAAGCTTTTTTGAAAAGGAAATGTTCCAGAGGGAATAAACACAGTGATTTTCTCTACAGTCTACATCCCATTTCTGAATCCTGGGCAGAAACAATGCTTGGCTGATGGAAGACAAGCACAAGCCTCAACTTCTTTAGATTCTTTGTCTAAGCTTTCTAATGACTGGAATTTATGAAGACTTGTGATTCACCTGAAACAAATAAAGTATGCACAGTTTTCATAGAGAGAAGCAACATTAGCATTATGCTTTGGAGAATGCTCAGGACTTGCGGTTCGCAGCTGTTTTACTGACTTTGGGTGTACGTTTAATGCCCACAATGACAACATTATGTTTTGTGATGGCAGGACAATAAGAGTGATTATGAAGGACAGTGAACATCATCGGTCTGTTCTTCACCCGTCTCAGTTTACAGTAAACACTTTCCAGGTGCTCCAGGAGTTTGGGTTGATTATAAATAACACAAACTTCACTTTATTTTACATTGATTTGACACATTTCTTAAGAATCAGAAGAATGAAAGAGCAAAGCATCCTATACAGAAAGTTTTTTTTCTGTAATGGCTTCAAAAACAGAGAAGAAAGGACAAAGGTGGACAGACAACAAAACATCTTTCTTTCTTTCTTTCTTTCTTTCTTTCTTTCTTTCTTTCTTTCTTTCTTTCTTTCTTTCTTTCTTTCTTTCTTTCTTTCTTTCTTCTTCTTCTTCTTCTTTCTTTCTTTCTTTCTTCTTTCTTTCTTTCTTTCTTTCTTTCTTTCTTCTTTCTTTCTTTCTTTCTTTCTTTCTTTCTTTCTTTCTTTCTTTCTTTCTTTTTTCTTTCTTTCTTTCTAGGAAAAACACCATAAAAATGTCAGGTTTACCATTATTGTTACTGTAGCCAACACCAATGGTTCTTGCATGCAAAGCAATCATATGGCTTCAGAAAAGTTGGTGACTATTTCGATGGTCCACTTTAGACATCCCATATGTAACTTTGCAACTACATGTCAACTACATTAGAGTATTAGTATACTGTCTAATATCTGATTACCCCATAGATATTCTACTGCCTTAACTTTGATACTACATGTCAACTTATAGCCCTCTAGGAGGATCTTTGTTGACATCATTGTATGCATGCGCGAGTCGTTGGGTGGCAAGAAAACAATAGAATGACCGGCTGTAAAGACGCGACAAGCACTTTCAAGAGAGTTAGCTGGCAAAATCCACAATATATAAGCACTTTAATATCTACGACCGGAGGAGGTTTGGAGAGAACTAAATCTGTATTGGTGACAAAATTGAAATTATTCAATTCAAAGCCCATATGTATCTGGATGTCACAAATGTTGATTCCAACTCGCCCGTGTCTTGGCCACTATAATCTACTGGGGAGACATTTATTCTTATTTAGGACCCTTCACTCATGAAATATTAAAGGCTTTCAAAAGCCTGGAGGGCTATGATTATTTTTTTTCTCGAAAAGTTGGGCCGAATCTTTTCTGCCAAACAGAAAGCAGTGATAATGCTAAAAGCAACATGACATCATGATTTTTGCTTAAACATACACGCCACTTTCAAATCAAGATAAATAAAGCGAAACGAAGCAAAATGTAGATCTACATCTGGAGAGCGATATTTTTTTCCTAGGATGGTAGGGGAAGACTCAAAAATGCTATTAATCACAGTGACGGGTAGGTTTAGGGACGGGGTTTGGGGTGGGTCATATATTTATATATACAGTAATGTAACGTCTAAGTTAACGGCGTTCATAAACACGCTGAAAAGCGATTATGCGTGTTGGAAATACGAGATTGGCGTGTGATACATGCGCCATTTCATGAGACTGAGTTAAAGCAGAGGTTAGACCTGGCCAAGCAAAGTCACAGCGTGACGTAATTCACATCTCCGTGGGTGATCGCAGAACGGAGAAAATAATCACTGCTCACTGCAAAGCCGGGTGAGTCATTTGATCAATGTTCTTATTTATTTAAAATGAAATGAAAAACTTTTTATCAAGCCCGAAAAAGCCATACAATCGGACCACACAGCAATAAGTGAACCATCCTCTTCTCTAAATCCCCCTCCAACGTGCAAAACTATCAAATTACAGGTCTAGCGGTGTTTCTTGCCACACGATTCCCATGATGCAACTGCGACAAAACGTAAACAATGACGTCACAAAAGATCCTCCTATAGTGTTTACTGATACTCTGAGAGTTAGTAGACATGTAGTTGCAAATTAAAGGAGTAGTTCACGTAGCAACAGTAACTAGGGAGGGCGGGGCTTAGCGAAGGGTATGTTAGATTTGTTTGCATTTTGTGTAGATTTCTGTTGCATAATATAGCACCCTTTGAAAAAGAAGTGCTGACCTGCTCCAAACTTGGGAAAGTCCTTGTATATTGCACCAACAGTCTGACTCATCTGAGGAATTATGTGTTTGCTTAAAGTGGTTTTGAGAACGTTTCAGAGCTAAAGGAAGGTTTATTAACTCTTTAACAAAATGCTGAAATATATTTTAAAGTATGTCAGTGAGCCTCTGTCTTGTCTTTAATGGTTTTATTTTAAGTTTAAATATATGCATTATATGAACAAAGAGCCGTCATTATTTCCAAGCTAGGTGTTTTTGTTGATCCTGTCTTCATTTAGTTGTGAATGGGTCTCCCACACTGCTTTTCTCCCCTTGCCTTTTAGATTTTAGGGAAGGAAAATAAAATCACTCCCCCATCCAAACTTTGAAGATACCGGGATATCAGATTTGCACAATCCATACACATAACGCTTTGGCATGTTTCCCCTCACTCGAAAGCTTGCCAGACCTCTCCTGCCTAATTACGGTGGGCTAAGACATGATTGGCCAGTGGTGGTTTCTTGGGCGTGGCTTAGCAAAGGGTCAATTGCACATTTTCCATATCTGATGACATGTTCAGACATTATTCAACCCTAAGGATGAATCATCATCATAAAATAAGAAAAGTTTACACAGCGCTGAATCGTTAAGCATGTTGATATTTTAATACGGCTTCCAAAAATTGATTTGTACCTTTTTATAATTAAGTTGGACAGTTCCCAATGAGTACCTTCAGTAATTGTTAGTTTGTTTTTAAGATGGGGCATGATGCTCCAGTGTCTGGAAAGTTTGAAGATGACAAAGCACTGACCACATCTGAGAACTGTCCGCATCAGCCTTTTCTGTGTTGTTCAGTCGCTCTCACTTCCCTCACAACATCGTGTCGCTGAAGTGCTCATCCTTCCTGTAAACATAACTGATTGTGGTAAGGTAATTGCTTGCAAAGAGGCCAAAGGCCTTAGTGTTCTTTCAAAACCTTCAAACTGCTACAATCCAAGCTTTTATTCCAACTTCAGTATAATCAAACAGCCAGGCATACGTTTAATTGTGACAGATTTCTTGGACATATCCTCTTCCTCTAAACTCTCCCTTGTTCCAGTGCAATTGGACCCATTCAATGGCCAATCAGCAGGCAGAGGGTTTGTGATTTGGCATGGTCTCTGTAAACGGACTAGAGAATACTTCACAAGCCATCTCATTTTCCTCATTGTCCTCTGTTTGTCTTATGTAGAGAGCCAGACGCATTTATAATGATCAAAGATGCATCTTATTTGCTGTTAAACTTGGCTGCTTGTCTTCTTAAATGTTCATAGACACGCTGTAAATGACCTTCATCACCCTAATGTTCTGTCCGCTTTGGCTGTTTGCTCAGTCATTCTTGTCAAGCTTTATTGTCATTACATGGGAGAGATATGGCATTTCTCCTTGGTGCAAAATCAAACAGCTGATATAACTAGGCACTAGGAAGTATAATTGAATACAAGACAAGTGCAAGTTAAACACAAAAAGAAATTCAGATGACCAAATACCACAATGTAAAGTGCACCTATTATGCTTTTTTTAATACTTTCATGTCGCGTGTGGAGTTGTTTGTAAAAGGTCTGCTAAGTTTTAAAATCAAAGTTAAAAATGTTAAAAAAATTAAAATAAAGAAAAATAAATGTCTTCTAACATAAAGAAGTGATTCTGAACTGTCACAATCTGACACATTTCCAGAGTCACCTCTTATTACATGCCTATGTTACAATATAAGACATTTGCATAATGCCAGCTTGGTCTTCCTTGGCTTCCCGCAAACAACGTCTACTTTTCCCCGCCCAGAAACACTGCAGTAGCTGAGACCGGAAGAGTTTGGTTCCTGTTGTCGAAATGTCAAGAAGAAGCTGTTTTCAGTGCTGCGAATCCACTTTGCTGCATTTCCAAAAGATGAGGACTCGGCTAGAATTGGTATGGAAAATAATGACGCCATTGTTCCTATTGGTATCCCATTGTATACAAGTGCTAAGGAAGATCCGGAGCTGAAATTCACATGTGATGTTATTTGTTTCATTTCAGACACACTCTGTAAGCTGTCAACCAATCACAACAGACTGGGCCGTCTGACCAATCGGAGTAGAGTGGGCTTGTGGGTTTAGAGAAGCTGAGTGAAACAAAACACTGAAAAATTAGGTGATGTGCAATGTATATATTATGTAAATTAATGTTTTTTTTTTCTTCTCTTGGGTGTATGTAAATATATTGTAGGAGACTTATTAGAAATAGCATAATAGGGACACTTTAAATAAATGCACTTTGTATTTTTTAGTAAATAGAAGACTGCTGTTGTGTTTTAAATTTCCGTAAAATAGTTTTTGTGTTTTTACCAATGTACCAATATGTTCAATGACTGCACAAATGCCAGTGACAAAATAGCTTCAATTAAAAGCAAGTTTACATGTCAAATAAGTTACATTTAGCATGCTAATTTGAACTGAAATATATGAGATTAATAAGATTAATCTGTTCCAGTGACACCACTCAGGTATGTTCAAATTAGTTAAATCAACTTAATTCACTTATAAAACTGTAAAATTAAGTTCCTCCATGTAGTTTGTTGGTTGAAAATAACTCGAAACGATTGATGCAAAGTCAGAGTTGTGTTTCTGTCTGAGTCTTGTTGACACTAGTCACATGTCTTCCTTTGTTCTGTTTTCCCGCCACTCATCTGTTTCCATGGTTACCACCATTATCATCAACTGTTTCACCTGTGTTCTGTGAATCAGTGTTCATCTGTGGTTGTATTTCGTTCCCTTCTGTTAAGTCAGGGGGCTTTTACACGGAACTCCACACATTGAAAGAAAGCCATACATCGGAAAAGATGGCGCCGGTGTACATGGCCTTGAAAACCTATGACCGACAAATGCTTTTGGATATTAAATCATCAATGGATGGAGCAAGCCTTTGCACGCAGGAAGGATATCGCTCCAATTATCTGCCACCACGCTCGCCCGTTGGCAAAAGCTGCTCTGCCAGCATCCTATCGCGAGAATGATGGTAACCTTCTGTGCCTCGTCAGGCCGCTGAGAATTTAAATCACGTGCTCCGCCACCTTCAGGCGATCTGAGCAGCTCATTTGGAGGGGCGCATTTGGAGTCCACTGCCTCAAAACATAGCCTATCCAGATGTATAGTGGATGCTATCGCACTGCGTTCCCATTCCCAAGTGTTTATTACATATGCTGGTCCGCATTGCTAGCCGCTTGTTGTTCTGCATGTTTTGTTCCACGGGTCTCCACGGGTCTCCCCTCATGCAATGGATGATTGGTGTGCACAGCGTTGACAAGGGGTTCCTGTAGCGTAAGCAACTTACGCAATACGAAAGAACCTCTCGTAAGAGTAACCTCGGTTCTCTCTAGAAGAGGGAACGAGTATTGTGTAACCTGCCTTGCTCGCGCCATGATCTTATTCGCTTCAGTCAATGAAAACCAGAGTTCAGGCTTGACATCATGCAGGGCTCATCGATAGGTTGCAGTTGCTGCAGGACAGCCAATGAGCACGCTTATAAACCCTGCTACCGTCTGCTGTCTGCTGCACTGCGTTGTCAATAAATACAAACATAAGGATTTTTTTTTTGGCTTCAGATCTCAAGGAAAAGATTACTTTAATTGTAGCGTAAGCAACTTAAGTAATACTCGTTACCTCTTCTTGAGAGAACCGAGGTTACATTAGGTAACCGAACACGTTTCTTTTCCATTTTATCCATATTATTGAGCGTCTCTGCTCTATTAAAAATGTCCTGTTAAATTTACAGTAAAAACAGCAGCTAGGGTTGTCAAACATTGTTTCAACTATTACAGGATGGCATACTGGTGCCTGTATATATGACCACTTATGACTATCAGAGTTCATCGCAAGCCTGTCCTTAAAACACGTAGAATACACAAATATAGATGGTGCATAAAGCGACTGACACAAACAAAAACTCCATCAGGGTGAGTAAAGACACAACAATAATGCAATAAACATGAGCTAAATAGCTACATTTTAAAACAAAACGCACTAATACATTACTGAGTAAATGGAGTTCAGACAGTTCAGTGATGATATACTGGATGATTTCCGTGCTTTTCTCTTTTAGCAGTGAGATAGAAAGGTAGGCCAGACAGGGGTGTGATTCTCTGCTGGGCTGAGAGTGTGTGTGATGAGGTGATTTAGTAATCAGACGAGAGTGATAGTCTGGTGAGTCCCAGACATTAGCCGACTGAAATCACCAGTTCCAGTTTGATTGTTTTACTTCTACTCAACTTCCAGGATTCGGGGTGCAAAAGTTTCAATCAGTATGCCTTGAAAAAGTCTTGTCAGTGATATACAGGCTACCAACAAAGTGGACCAAACTTTATTTCAATATTTATCAGCCTGTGTCTTCATGAATTTGGGATGAGTAAGTAGACCTAAATGACTTTAGAACTAGGTGAGATGATACTGGAGGTGTTGCTAACAACTGACTGCAGTGTCTCAGCACGCGAGTCAATGATTCAAATGCAGAGGGATGTGTTGAAGATCATGCTGAACTGAAGAAGATGTGAGACAGGGCTGGCTAGATTACTTGCATAGTTCATTACTGAAGACAAATATTTAGTATATAATATGCCCCTAATAAAACACTAAAAAAAAAAAAAACATGAAATATTGGTAACACTTTATTTCGGTAGTCTGCTTTAGACGTTCTACTAACTATAAGTAACTTTGCAACTACAAGTCAAATTATTCTACTGACAAAACCCTTACACCTAACCAAAGTTAGAGAGTTAGAGAGTTAGTTGACACATAGTTGCAAAGTTATTATAGTTAGTAGAATGTCAGAAGTGGAAAATAAAGTGGAACTGAAATGTTTTATTTGTTTATGGTGTGCTGCTTCCCAATTTCCTGTGTACAGTAATTATAGCTGTCTGTATAATAAAAAAAACAACAAAAAAAAAACAAATCTGAACACACAGAGAATAGCTTAATTAAATTTAGAAATAAGAATTATGAAGAATCAATAAATCAGTAATAATTTAATGAATAAAAAAGTAAACAGTCAGATTATGAATATTTTAAAATAAAACTAATTAATAATATAAACTAATTAGAAGCATTTCATTTTTAGAATTTGATTTTATAATCCATATTACATATAATCGTTTAATTACTGGGTATTCTATGGAAAATTGTTTCCACCATGCACTAATAACTTTTCTCGAAATCCAAGTTTATATCTATTTACTGTATATATAGATATACTCACCTAAAGGATTATTAGGAACACCTGTTCCTTTTTTTATTAATGCAATTATCTAATCAACCAATCACATGGCAGTTGCTTCAATGCATTTAGGGGTGTGTTCCTGGTCAAGACAATCTCCTGAACTCCAAACTGAATGTCAGAATGGGAAAAAAAGGTGATTTAAGCAATTTTGAGCGTGGCATGGTTGTTGGTGCCAGACGGGCCGGTCTGAGTATTTCACAATCTGTTCAGTTACTGGGATTTTCACACACAACCATTTCTAGGGTTTACAAAGAATGGTGTGAAAAGGGAAAAACATCCAGTACACACAACCTTGAGGCGGATGGGCTACAACAGCAGAAGACCCCACCGGGTACCACTCATCTCCACTACAAACAGGAAAAAGAGGCTACAATTTGCAAGAGCTCACCAAAATTGGACAGTTGAAGACTGGAAAAATGTTGCCTGGTCTGATGAGTTTTGATTTCTGTTGAGACATTCAGATGGTCAGAATTTGGCGTAAACAGAATGAGAACATGGATCCATCATGCCTTGTTACCACTGTGCAGGCTGGTGGTGGTGGTGTAATGGTGTAGGGGATGTTTTCTAGGCACACTTTAGGCCCCTTAGTGCCAATTGGGCATCGTTTAAATGCCACGGCCTACCTGCGCATTGTTTCTGACCATGTCCATCCCTTTATGGCCACCATGTACCCATCCTCTGATGGCTACTTCCAGCAGGATAATGCACCATGTCACAAAGCTCAAATCATTTCAAATTGGTTTCTTGAACATGACAATGAGTTCACTGTACTAAAATTTCCCCCAGTCACCAGATCTCAACCCAATAGAGCATTCTTTTTTTTTCTCTAAATGATTAAAATAAGTCAAATTAAAATAAAATAATGACATTTAGTTTGTATTCGTAAGATTTATAAATTATCAGTTGTTATAATGACATGAACATCTAACCAGCAAATAAAATGTGTGTACTAAAATATGTAGATAACTGTGGACAATTTAACAGAAGGTCCTGCCCATCCCTCCTATAATCACCCCAGAGGAAGACAACCGGGAACAGTAGCACTCCTGGAAGTGTGATAAAGCACACCTGAAGCTAATAGCACCTCATGACCACTACCGTACAGACAGCAGGATCCTCTGAGTGTCAGGAGTGTCTAACTGAGAGCCCTGCTGTGGACACCTGGAGACAAACCAATGCAGATGTAACATTAAAATGCCAGTGCCACATTGCACCTTATTGCAGCTTTGATGGCGTATAGTATTTCGAAACGTTGTGTTCATTCTTGTAATTTTGTGACTTTTTTTCTCATATTTATTAATATTTGACAAAGATGGCCTGCATTTCTATTCAAATAATTATTTGTGCTGTTACTATTATGAGGCCACTAATATAAAATACATTAATCACAATCGTGTCTTTCCTCACTTCCATTTCACAACAACAGTAAAAAAATATAACCGGATGACTAACACATCTTAGGAACTTGTGTTTAAAGTGAACAACAATTCACTTTAATGTAGTACATCACAGAACATGCTGCATTTGTTCTCTTCTCTCTGTTTCTTTCACAGGAAAGTAGTCTCCATTGTTTCTGCTTGTGCACCTACATGATTCATGAGCCATCTGTCGTGTTTAATATTCCTCACACCTCAGAAAGGATGTGCCCGTCTGGCATGCTGTGCCACACCGTGTGACCACTGTTTTGGCATGGCAAAGTCCTCTCTAATTAAATTAAACTACTCACAACTGCTACCTAGTGACTGGGTGTCCACACATAAAACATGAAACATTTATGCTTTGAGAGAAAATCCAGTAACACCATTGCTAAATATTGGATTAAGAAAGTGTACTGAAAGTAAATTTCCTCTTGTGTGTATGAGAAGCAGCTTCAAGGTTTTATTTGTTTATTAATTTATTTATGAGTAATGATTCACACATTTGAATGAATTTAAAGGGTGATGACAGCATTTTCACACAAAAATGAAATTTCTATCACCAGCCTCACGTACCAAGCCATTAATTTGACCTGTTCCCTGCTTATCATATTCATACCATAAAATAAAAGTGAAAAGGGACTTCACTAACAAAAACAAGCTTTAAACAAAACAAAAGCACAAGTGAAATTTAATTTACATTTCTTGAACAATGCTCTGGACTTTAATGAATCCAGCCTCCATTCACAATGAACATTTTACAAAGTAAAGTTATATTTGCAAAGGGATATTCGCACAGGCCACAAATTGAGCTGTTTTTTGCAAACACTCACTTCGCCACAATGGAGAGCATAATATATCCTATATAGTGCACTATGTGCTATTTACAAAATAGTAAACAGCAATGAGTGAACATATTATATATATATATATATATATATATATATATATATATATATATATATATATATATATATATATATATATAATATATATTGTATAGTCCACAACTCATGTGTTATGAGTTGTGTTGCAAGTCTTCTGAAGCCATATAATAACCTTTTTTTTTGGTCTAAAAAGACTACACTTTAAGTTATAATTCAGAGTTTTTATAATAAAAAATATATATATATATATACATATATATATATCAAATGTAAATGATTAAGGTATAAGAAAAAATGCATATAACATTATTGGCGCCAAATCTGTGATGTAATTTTTCTGAGTAACATGAATGAGATTTGAGAGCATAAAGGAATATTTTCAGAGAATAACTGATAAAAAAATAAAAAAAAAACACAAATACACAGTCAAACAAAACAAATTCACAGAGAAAAGTTCATAGTAATAAAAGACTTGAATGTGGTGCAGGTAACTTACTGTAATTCAATGTAGCCTCTGAAATGTTCAGATGATTTTTGAGTTGTTCTGGGGAAACAAAAGAACAATGCTGATTATTATATCCATTCACAACATAATAATTATTGACCAGTTAAGGGCTTCAAAATGGTATTTGAACGAATCAGGGCACCTGTGCTTTAGTACAAAAACTGACCAAACTAACGCCTACCCACTTGTGTTATTCATAACAAACGCCAATGACGACAGTCGACAGCAGGAATTAGCTATTAATAAGTTCTAACAATCTAAGACAATCCATTATTTCTTTAACGATTAAGATTAGTTAGCATCGCGGCTAAAACCTTCATACCACATACATAGGCTACTGTGCAATAAAAGAGTGGTAAACTCTGTAAGAACGTGTGTTTTAGTTTATTTAATGTATGTGTTTGAATATATAGTGAGTAGACTCTGTATTTATATTTCTTTGGCGAGTTTACAAACCTTGTAACGGAGAGCCAAACAAACAGCTGAAGCTTTGATGAGAGGAGCCGTTACTTTCAAATCCGATGCCGTCCGATCAGCTGATCTGTGTTGCGCGCGAGCAGCGGAGAGCAGCGCGAGGTTCACTGAAGCGATAACAGCAGAGGAATAGCAGCAGTTTCGTGACAGAATAAAACTCTTCTTCTTCTTCTTCTTCTTCTTCTTCTCCTCCTCCTCCTCATCCTCCTCCTCCTTCTTCTTCTCCTTCTTCTTCTTCTTCTTTTTCTTCTTCTTCTTCATATTATCATTATAATTAATATTAGGCTTACTTACTATTTTTTGTCGTTGTTTAAGTTTGAAATGAAACAATAAAAAGGCCTTTTAAATGTGAAGTAGCTGCATCAGTAGTATAATTTCATGAAAAATATTTATGAATATATATATATATATATATATATATATATATATATATATATATATATATATATATATATTTACAAAACTTAAGTATAACAATAATAGGATAATAAAAATTGTATTCTGGCCTCACAGAACCAATAGGTTCCTCCAGATGCTGGCTTTAACATAAGAGATCTTCCAGGAACCATTTAAATGTTAAAAGATCTTACAATAACCCTTTTATAGCATTCAAGTTCCTCTAATTTCCCCCAAAGAACTTCGAGGTCTCATGGTAGTGAAAAGGTGACTCCAGAACCTATGAAATGAATACAAAGTGCTTCAAGGATCCCATAAGTTCCAGCAAGAACCGTTAAGATTGTCAATGCTCCTCCAGTAACCCCAACTGTAGGAGAAAGAGCTTTGAGGCACTTAAATTGTGTTTTTAGGTTCCTTGAGTATCTGACAGGATATTTGAGGCACCTTTAGGTTTTACAGTGTAGGATCTCAAGACTCGAGACCCTGCTTTGAATGGGTTTGACTGAAGCGCATAACCCTCCCCCTGAGTCGGGTCAAACCTGAGGAAAAATGGGCTCTCTAGACTCCAACACTCACGAAGGTGCCTATACAACAAGGAAGGGTTCGAAAAACAAAACAAAAAAACAACAACACTTCCTGGACGAGTTCCAGAGATCACCACAACCCACCACTACTATTGTGCGGGACAGCAAAGGCGGCAGATCTAAAAACAACACCAACCTGCACTCCCTCTGCATCTAAAATCACAGAATCCGGCCTAAGTAATTAGTAACAGCAGAACCGAAAAGGAAATACAGTAACCACCTCCTGATTGAGCCTGACTGCCGCTATGGCGTCCACTGGATCCGAAATGTGGGGCGCAGGGGCTCAATTCTTATCTCTGTTTCAGAAAGAATCAAACAATAAAGGAGCTTATCACAGCAGCCACATCATAAAAGAGCAATTTCAACTCCTTCAAGAGATGAACATCAGACTCTATCACTAATCAATCAAGAATCATGCGTAGAACAGTCACAAACACATCACTGTGAGTGCTAGCGACTCCCTCAGGTGAGTCTCAAGAAAGCTAACGGATACTATTTTTAATTTAAAAATAGTTTAGTAAATTATAATGTCTACATTTACTAAACTATTTTTAAAAGAAAAAATGACTCACGTTAATGAATGTTAACAAATGGAATCTTATTCTAAAAATTTTACCAAGCAAATATTAAGGCAAAAACTCTTAAAATGAAACAAATCTCCAGAATATTTTATAAAGACAGTTTATGTTTACAAACGAGTCATTGAAATGAAATCATTAAAAATATGGATACAATCATGGGCACCAGTCACTGAGCAGCTGTGATCACTGAGGGATTGAATTTGAGAAGTCAGGTAAGAACATCTGTATGTCCTCAGCACATTCAGTTTGGTCATAGACTTTAGCATCTGGCGAGCATGTAAACAGACTTAAAATTGATGGGCCCACCTGTGCGTTGTCATTCTATGATTCCCAAGAATGTTTCAGCTGCCAACACACCTCTGGTTGAGAGTTTAGCTAACAGAATATCAAGCTTCCTAAATTCAAATATTTCAAGAGAATGGTAAAATCATCAACTTTTACAATACATATCCTATTCAGGTTTGTTAAAGATACACATTCAAATGTTTTGACTGGGTTAGTAACTATACAATCCTCCAGAATATATTTGAGCCTTTCAAAATGAAACTGAACTGCAGTTGAAGAAAGCCCACAGGGAGGTTAACCATCTACTGTAAAAGAAAGACAATTTTCACTAGAGATATCTACTGCTCGATATGAGATTTGACCCTTCTCCTTCTCGTCAAACTGCTGTACATCTGGATGACGTCCAATTGATCTGAAAGAGCCTTTTATGAGCTATGATGAGGATACCTCAGTCTGTCTTATTCTGTACAGTGCGGGAGGGATTTGTAGCACAACGAAGAGAGAATGTTGCCATGCATCTGTGAGCTCATGAAATCTGGTTTGGTGGTGATCTCAGGTGTATTGATGACATGTTGACATTAAGATGCATCATTTATTAGCATGCGCTCCAGTGACATGCATTGAATTTGAATCTGTTTTTGGATGTGTTGTGAGAAGGGTGAAGATTGTAAGGGTGGATTATTAGGGTAAACATGCTTCCTATTCAGAGCTCTGACAGGTTTATAAGGGCAGCATTCCCATCAACCCCTTCTGTCTCTGTTGCTCAGGTGGAGCCTGCAGAAATAAGGTGCTCATGCACTGCAGAATTGCCGCCTGTAGCACCCAATGAGCCTATGACTAAACCTAGAGATGAGAAATAACCTCCAGTCATCCCATCACCCCGTTTATTATTCATCTATTTCTCGGCCAGCGTGCTGACACACAGAAAAGCCCTTGACACTTCATTGAACTGGTCTACTACAAGTTTCCAATCTACACCACCTCCACCAGAAGAAGCCAAGATCTTACCTGTCAACTTTTGTTTTGTCATCAAAGGTATTGATCAGAGTGTTGTCTATGGCATGTGACAAATAACAGGCCTAATCCTGTGTGATGGCTGGTTAACATTCTCTCTGTGCTGCTGTCCAATAAGGCTAGAGATTTGATTAGACGGCAGCACTGACGAGGAGAAAAAGTCAAGCCCACTTGTCTTGGCATCGCTGAAGAGTTACAGTACAAACCTGTGATACTAACATTATAAATACCAAGATTTAACATATCTATCCTGATGGGATCTGTCTCTTCCAGGATGACTTTGATAGGCCAAGAAGGTTCAATGAATGGTGTGATGAGTATAAATGTTGTGTTTACATGTTTATCGGGATTTTATTACTATATAAACTATAAATTCTATCCCCTAGCCCTAAACCTACCAATCACAGAAAACTTTCTGCATTTTTGACATTTTTAAAACAAATCACTTAGTATGATTTATAATCTGTCTTCCTCATAAGTCCCACAAAGTCAAAATGTTGTCCCTTTTCTCAGACAAATCTTTAAAAAACAAACAAACAAACAAACAAACAAACAAAAAAAAATCATTGGTGTTTGAGAAGCGTTGCTAAAAGTTCTGGCCTGACATGCACAGTGTGTTAAATGCATTTCTCATGGTGTGACACACTGGGTGTGTGGACATGCACAGAGCTTTCTAAAGCTAAATAAAGATTAGACAGAAGTGCTCATTATTGGTAAAGAGAACATCTATTGCTTCATATACTTGACTATTTTCACTAAACAACAGTACACAACTCTAGACTTTAGGAATTCATGCTTGAGAGTGAGGTTTAGTAATGTTAGTAAAACAACATGTGTGCTTTTTTTATATCACATTTGATAGATCAGTCTTTTATGGGTCACCATCATAGGAAATATGCAGCTGATACTTCAGAGGCCCAAACTGAAATAAAAATATTACACTTGGTGTAGATGCTGATATATATATGGCCAAAAAATTAAGATTAAATTCTGATAGCTTCCAATGCAAAGCAATGAGATCTTCATAGACTACTCAGAAAATAAATGCATATAATATCTGTTGTCACTCTATATCTCCCAATAATATGTCTTTGTAAAAAAATACATATTTGAGAAAATACATAATCAGCCGGTGTTCAACACTCTCTGCTTGCCTTAGCTCGATTCAAAACGGTAAGCTTGTAATAATGTTTTTAACTCCAGTGGTACTGGTGGATTTCCGCAGGAGATTCAAAGCATGTCTTCTGCGTCATTACGTCACATCTGTACACACACATCTGTACACATAAAGAAGAGTCTCGGCTAGTTTAAGCTATATTGCGTGTGAGGATGTTGAAGGTGGAGATGTATAGCCTTTTTCTCACAGCACTTGATACTGTATAATTAAACTTATCAATTTGATGGCGGATCCAGAAAGGTTCAAAGGACAATCACCAGAACAAAGTATAATTTGCACAGTTTTACGTGATATGATAACTAATAAGCGATTGTTAGATTTAATCAGCGCGATTTACTGCAATGTCAGAACCAGAACAAAGGTGGATATTTACTACTTCAGATGACATTTTCTGGTGAAAATTCTTATGTTAGGGTCATAATGGCTAATAACCCAACGCATTCTCATTCTAGAGCATCATATGTGACGCTTTTGACAATGCGTATACATCCAATGCACATGGCACCCTTTAGGGTCAATATCACACACTTCAATTATGGGTAGGTTTAAGTCTGGGTAGGGTTAGGGTTAGACCACTAGGAGGCGCCTTCTAGCCCATATGTATCTGCGTCTCATATTGACGTTAAAGGGTGCCATGTCAAGTCAAGTCAAGTCACATTTATTTATATAGCGCTTTTCACAATACAGATTGTATCAAAGCAGCTTCACAGTGATAACATGACAGAAGTACAACACAAATAAGTAATATTGTTAAATGGTAAAAACCCGACTAAGCAAGCCAAAAGCAAGGCAAAGCAAGGCGACAGTGGCAAGGAACCAAAACTCCATCAGATTGGATGGAGAAAAAACCTTGGGAGAACCCAGGCTCAGTCGGGGCCAGTTCCCCTCTGGCTCACATTCATATTGTTTATATATAAATATTAAATATAAATATTGTTCATATATAATATGGAGCCATAACATATCGCCAGCGTTGAGTCGTCTCTTCACAGGCGTTGGGGCATCTGAGATCCCCGTGAGAGGCTGGATACAAACTGGACCTGACAAACGCCATTTTCTCGGGACAACCGTCCCGAGATAACAGCAGAAAGGCAGATGGGAGATAATTAGCATAGCTGATGTTCAGAATGATTTCCATTATACAGGAGTCAGTGTTAGAAAATCACTATCTCACAAACTCTCCGCAACCCAACCATACGCGCCGAACGTGTCGAACCGTTTGTCTAAAAGGCTGTCGAGCCCCACTGGTGCGTTAAGCAGTTTCAGCGGCAAACGGTTCTGTATGGCATAACAGAGGACTAAAAGGTAAGCATTATGTAAATGCTTGACTGAAGAGATGCGTTTTTAGTCTAGTTTTAAACTGTGTCAGCGAGTCAGAGCCTCTGAACCGTATCGGGAAGGCTATTCCAGAGTTTTGGAGCTAAGTGTGAGAACGCCCTCCCTCCTTTAGTGGACTTAGATAGCGTTGGATGCAGTGTTGGGGAGTAGTTAACTACAAGTAGCGTAGCTACTAACTTAACTACATTTTTCAGTAGCTTGGCAGTAGCTCAGTTGCTTTTCCAGTAGCTAACTACTTTTTGCAGCAAATAGCGGTGTAGCGTGAGCAAAAGCTACATTGCTACATTGTCGAGCCTGCACGAATCAGCGCGTGATGCAAGGATATTCTTATTCTTGTTATATTACAAACAAATTTTTGCCATTACCGCCACCTGTTGTTTAATCACACATCTTGCGGCTAACGGTTCACTCACAGAAGTGGGTTGATGTACCCATATTATGATTATATAGCAAGATGTGACGGCAGATTTGGAGGATGGGAGAAACAACTAACGTTAATTACCCATGGCCTTATTTGTCCAATTTCAATCAGTATTTTTGAGAAAATGTGCTACATGCAATTTACGTTGGATGTATATTTCGTTCTTGCAATGTTGTAGGCTATTTGTTGCACTTTTGACAAACAGTCAGAGATATTTTAGTGTAGTGTGTAAAAACAATACTCTTTGAACTCATAATTGCATTGCCTAAAATGAGAAATCACATTACTCTGACATCTAGTATCCCTTCACTGTCTGTCTGCGCTGAGAACTGATTTTAAGATGTACTACCCCAACATGCTTTGTAATATGGTAACTGAATCTATTATCCAACGGCAATTTGTTTGTACCAAAAACATGGCTGAAAAGTTATAAAACAATTTAAAAAGATGTTTCTGTGAACACATGTATTTTCCCCTGTAAAGCACAGTGTTTTTAAAAGCTGCTCCACAACTATCTCGGTGTGATATTAAATTGATATTACAATCTGTATTGGAGATGCTTCTCAGGCAGCAGGAAAACAAATACAACCTCTGAACCTCTTAAACATAAAGCCTCCAATAACTCCACCTCAAAAGCCCTAAAGTAATAGTATATTATAAACTCAATGGACAGCACAGTAATAAAGTTTAGCAAATAAACATTGAAGACATTTGATTTGTGCTGACATTTAGTAGAGGGTACAAGCTTTATAAATGAACACCGGAGGCACGTTGCCTCCGCCTTCTGACAAATATCTATGAACCGATGTATAACATTACAAACCGCCAAGGTCGGTGAATTCAACAACGGTGAGAGGAAAATTGCAGCATTTTGATTTCAACAGCAACCATTCATTTAAAATTGACCAATTAACATTATCAGCTATGCAGTCATTGTTCTACTCAGAAGAAGACAAGATTCCCTGAAGGTACATTCATCCAGTTAAATAATTAGCTGCTATTTTTTTGTCAGTGTTGCTCATGCGGACTAAAACCATTTCATGGCGAAGGAAAGAAATCTCACTCTCAAATGCCACGGACGCAGCATGAATGAACCCTTAGCATTTCAGAAATCTAAACTATAATTACAAATAAATCTGGAACAAATACCATTCTCACGCCTTCAAACCTCCTGATCATTTGCACTTTTAATATACAGTGGATAAGTCTTCATACCCCTGTTCAAATATGAAACAAAGATAATTCATGGTAGAACTTTTGCACTTTTAATGTTAAAATTTCGACATGCCTCTGAAAACCAAAGTGCCGCATTTCAGAGAAAAAGCTAAAAATAAAAACTTTAAATAAGTGTTCACACCCTTTTGAGTTCAGAATAATCTCCTGTGAAATAATACACACCTGAAGTGACTCTCAACAACTGTAATCCTCATTGTTGAAACTCGCTGAGGGCTACACCACATTTCCTGGACATTATATCAAAACACAGTGAGGACAGTGATCAATAAGTGGAGAAAGTATGGAGGTATAACAGTGGCATTATCAAGAACAAGGCGTGTATGGCAAGCCTTTTAGCTTTTAATCATTTCCAGGATATGAATTCTTGATACCAACAATAACATTTTTTGATATCAACAATTTAATTGCTGATTTCTGTAATTGTATTTTCACTAGTCAGAAACTAGTCAACTAGTTTCAACTACTAAGAAATCAATTCTTGATACAAACAATTGATATCAAACGCCGTGATCAGTGGCGCTCAACAATGTGCGAAATAGAGTGTGTCCGAGAGCGCGCTCGACTGCGCGAGAGAGACTGAGTGTGTCCGAGCATTATATAGTTTGTTTATAAATAAATTAGGGATTTCAACATTATAATAATCTCTGTATCATCTGCAACATTGTAATTCATTTACAATGGTTGAACAAGTAAAATCTAAAACATAACCTGCAGGGAACGTTTTGGGAATTCAGGCACATCTTGTTAAACTATTTAGGCTATCATTTTAATGTATATATTTGTATTATTATTTATTCATTTTTGGAACATTAAACATAATTTACTTATTTGTTGGCCAGTTGTGGTCTGTGCAATATTAAATATTAAAAGTTCTAAACCTAAACCTACAATTATGTTTTATTGTTCTACTACTAATGATAATATTTAAAATAATATATAGGTGTCTCTCACATTCACAACATTACCAATAATGTAGATTAGTGTAAAATATAATTTATTCTATAGTGTCCATTTCATTCATTTTAGCATATGTAATAGTGGGTGCATCCACTGTAAAAAAAAAAAAAAAAAAAAAATATATATATATATATATATATATATAAATATATATATATATATATATATATATATATATATATATATATATATATATATATATATATATATATATATTGTTGGTTTAATTTAAAAAATGAAGTAACCTGGCTGCCTTAAAAAATTAAGTTAATTGAAATGGAAAAATTTAGTTAATACAATGAAGGAGATTGATTTAATCATCAGAAACTTAAAATATTATGTTATCTGAACTACATAAATTATTTAGTTGATTTGACAAAAGAAATAATGTTGTGATTACAAATCATGAAAATATTTGTTATTTGACATAGGCCTATTTTAACATTTATATATATTTTTTAAGTAATGCAATAGTTACTTTCCCTGGTGATTAGTTACTTTTATAATGATTTAGCTCAGTTACTAACTCAGTTACTATTTGTGAGAAGTAACTAGTAACTATAACTAATTACTTTTTTAAAGTAACATGCCCAACACTGCTAGTGAAAATACAATTGTTGATATCAAGAATTACATTTTTTTACATCAGAAATGTAATTGTTGATATCAAGAATATATTTGTTGATATAAATAATTTAATCGTTGATATTAATAATTCATATCCTGGAAATGAATAAAAGCTAAAATAGCTTGCCATAGGCATCCCTCAAAAATGGATGAGAAGACAAACGGAAAACTAATTTTTGGATAAAAATCTGAATTTCTTTTTGTCCCTGCTTGTCAACCATGTAATGCTGTGTTAATCCCATTCCATATAATCATATTTTGATCTTTCCTGACATCATATGTATAGATAAAAAAGGAATGTTTACAGTCTTTCATAAAGTTTAAACTTACATTTGCTCAGTACAATAGGGGAAAAAAAGTATATTGATCAGTTTTTTACATTACAATATATGTTTTAGGCACAAACCACGATAATATTGGGTAACTGAATGTGTTAAAGGGACCATCAAAATAAAGTGAAAAAAAGAAAAAGAAAAAAAGTGGTGTGATGATTGTTATGATTGGTGTGAAGACTGTAATCAACATTTTTGCAAATACATCTTCAACCCTGTGAGATTCAACCCATTCAAAAATGTAAATGTAACCGGGTTGGCTCCAAACATGTTTTGAAAAAGAAATGGGTTATTAATATGCTTCAAACGACAATGTGAAATATTACCAAGCACATCAATATCAGTCGATATAACACTAGAAGATTATGAACTCCAAATTGACTGTGATAGGTTCTGAAATATAGTAATAACTTCCTATTGGTAACTTTTTTAAATAAATGATTTATAATTAATAATAAGTCCTGACATTTTGAGGCAGACATGTCATGTTTCCCGAGCTGCAGCGTTAAAACTGAACACTGAGAAAGCTCTGAGGCTTCCGTAGTTTCGTGCTGCAAGCGTTTGATTGCATCGCATTTCAAATTAGGCTAATGTGGAGCAATCAAAGTGGCCCTGCAGTTGTGCTCTGCCACAGCCGTGACTCTTTAAGATCCTGCTGTGACCCCTCGCTCACGGATCTCCACCTGCACAACACGCATGGCCTGCAGAGGTCACTGTGGCGCCGCCGGTGTGGAGACTCGGCACGCTGGAGCCTGTTGTCAGTCACATAGATATCGCACAGCACACTTGAATGCCTCATTTCATTCCAATCCTGCTCGGGTTCTGGAGCCCTGCTCATCATCTTATCTCCAACTGGGTGAAAGTTTACTTTTGACGTTCTCTGGACATCCTGAACAAAGAGAGTCATATGGCATCTTCAGCTATTCGATTTCAATTTAAAACTGCTGAAAAACTCAAAATAACCTCTAGATTGGAAAAGATATCCCCGTCCTTTACTGAAAATCACAAAGTGTATGATTTTAATTGAAACATTTGTGTCGGATTGGACCATTCACATGTCAAGGGTTTTAGAAATATTATTGTTTGTGCAAATACATCAAAATCATTGTAAATGTCATCACTGCACTTCAACCACTGAAAATGTCATGTTAGAGAGCTAAAGTGACCCTTTAGGGGAGAAAATCATCATGTGACGTTAATATTTGTTTCACATTAGCTCACATGTTGTACCATGAAGCATTACAGTCGCCTCGCCAAAGCTACTATTGTGGTGCACTCCTGATCCGAGAGCAGTTTATGTGCCAACAGATGACGTTTATGCTCAAGTATGGATGAATCTCATGAAAACATAACCATGACATCACTGTAAAACATAATAACAATTCATATTTTGCACAAAGTAAACAACGCCTGTAATAGAGGATGATATTGTTTATTCACGGTAGCAGATTTCAAAAGCATCAGCTATCTGCCTAAACAAGAGGATTTGGCACTTAAAATTAATGCTTTCAAATATTATTATTATTACTTCTACTTTTATTATTAAATTGCCAACATTGAAGACACCTGATGTTAACAAGCAGAATCACTAAAGGAAAAAAACGTCATTTGAAAACAAACACTGATCACCATAATGGTGACTTACATTTATGTTGTTTTTTTTTTGGTTGTTGTTGTAAGTTTTACTCAATTCAAATTTGTTAAATTTAATTAACAATATTGCTTGCAATCTGTTGCCACATTTTTTTGATTAGATAAAGCATATTAGCATATAAAGCATATAAACATATAAAAGAGCATATAAAGCATATAAAGATAAAGATGAAGGTGATGAAGACACGTGAAGAAGAAGCAGAAACAAGAGATATCATATGTAAGCAGATGCACGTGTAAAATAATGCAATTATCATCATTAAATATACGACAAAATCAAAACTGCCCAATGTTACTGAATGAAAAGTCGACCCAGGACGACTTACATCCACTCCATCTGTGTTTTCATCATTGTTCTGACGTCTTTCCGAGCCTTTCGTTAAAAATGTTGCTTTTTTTATGAAACTTACCAACATTGAAGTGTTGATTAAAAAACTGCATGCATTTGTGGTTCGACTGGTTCGAGACTGTTTTTCAAAGATGTATAAATGAAGTGAACTGTCTTTATAAAGTATCTTCTTATTAAACTGTCTGTACACTTACACAGTTTTCAATCCTTCGGTTTGCGTGTATGGACACTCATTATGTTACTGTGTTAGTGTGGGGCTATTTTGAGCCTTGTTAGTGGTATTAACTAGCGATTTTTATTTTTCATTACACTATGCTCTATATGCTAGCGTTATACGCTGAAACAGTTTTTAGAGATAAAACTCTTTACATTAGATTATCAGGAAAACAAATCTCAGAGAACGGTCGACTATGTACCAATGTGATATTAGACCAAAGGTTCATTTTGTGCCTGAGTTCTCCTTTAATGGTCACTCGGGATTTTGCCAAGTAATGCCGGGTTCAGATCACACAATTTTTTTTTTACAATAGTCACTGTGTCAGATTACGCGATTTTAACTCCTAAAATCTTGACGTGTCGTGCACTAAGACGCATGTCAGGCTACACGTTGCTTCCTGACCAGTCATCGCGTGCAGTCTTTAACGGTGCGCGTGATATCATCGAGAAGGCGAAACTAGTAGAGTGACTTCCGGAAACTAATCGTAAACAAACAATGGATGAAGCAGTGAGTGTTGTATTAACTGTCCTGTGTTCAGAAAATCCCGACAATGGACACGTTCCTGGATTGCTGAAAGAGGACAGTATGGGCTGTCAATCCTCCAAAGAGAACTTGAGGTAAAATATTGTTTTTCTTATATATTTTTACTTTTAGTTTTAACGTTAGCACCATTGTCTCTATTTCGTTTCGCCATTGTTGAAAGTTGTGTACGGAAAAGCTTATGTGCTCCTATTGGTCAACCTCATACATCTGACGGAACCGTCGAGACGACCGTTAAAAAAATTAAATGCTATTTTTTTTTGTCGCTGATGTCGCTGAAGCATTCGCAGACGTGACATAGGTTGTCGCCCGCTGATGACGCACTATACGAGATGATACGATCGAATCTTGCGTACTCTACGCCCGTCTGTTGTTTACGAACCCCACGACACCCTACGTCAAATGGATCATGCCAAAATCCTGCTAAAATCGTGTAATCTTAACCAGGCATAAAACATGGTCCTGGATCAACATCTCTGTCCCAAAATGTAGTCCTTACCCAACCCCTAAACCTAACCCTACCCATAACTTTTCCCTAAAATCAGAGGGTAATGAAAGGCTAATAACACTAATGTTTAAGTACTTCACCCTGGTTGTAAGCCTAAACTTGACATAAACTGTAAACTTGTCCCTCAAATCTGATTGGTTGATTGGAAAGTTGATCCAGGAACATCATTCAATCCTTCAATACTGAAACTATTTACAAAAAAAGTGCTTTTAACAATATGTTTTTTGTTTTGTAATATTTCATTTAAATGTACTGCCTCTACAGTCAGATCAAATTTAATGTGAAAAGGTTAAATATCCTCCCCAGTTAATCGTCATCTCTTCTAGACTGCTATTTGAATTGTTGGTCCCAGTGGTGTTTGTCTGATAAGAAAGCAGAGACCCGTCCTCCTCTTATCTCTCCAGCACACTCATGCTCACAAAGATCCTTCCAGACCCTTCTTTAGGAAAGAGCAGGGCATTTGAAGGAGATACTGACATTTTATATGAATTAATATAGTATTTTTGTAGCAAAAAATACTTATTTAAATGTGAAATGAGAAAATGAGGGGCTGGTTATTTTTGGATTAATCTAAATAGAAAAAAAATAGCAAAAGGGGGTCAATCATTCTGGAACATGTTTGAAAAAAATGCAATCTTTAGAAAACAAAAACAATCTGCATTTTTTATAATTTAGACAAAAAATGGGCATGGCTGTGGTGCATTAAATAAAGTATGCACTAAATAAAGTATGCACAAAGTATGCATTAAATAAAGTATGCACATTTTTTGGGTGAACTATTAAAATAAAGTAATAGTGCAACCAAAAAAATGTATATTCTGCCTTCATTTTCTCACCCTCATGTTTCTTTTATTGAACATAAAAGAAGATAATTTGAGAAATGTCTCAAGGTTTTTTTTTTTCATAGGTAAATTTGATTACTATCATTCTTTAAAACATAATATTTCATGTTCAACAGAAGTGAAATGACATAGGAGTTAGTAAAGGATTACAGTTTTTTTTTAAAGATTTTAAAAATGATTATTATTTTTTTTAAATTAAATATATATATTTAAGTTACCCAACCTTTAAAACCCCAAAATAATAACAAAACACAGAGAAAACAGGAACTACTGCTGAACATACAACCAGAACTCACAGGAAAACAAACGAGTTGGGGATTTCATAATAATTATTTATGAGGCGAATTGTGCAAAAAAAAAATAAAAAAAAATAAAAAGATTTTTTTTTTACAAAATAAGTATGAAGGTCCACCTCACTACATGGAGTGTAAGCAGACCAGACGAATATCCATGAATAAGATATTCCAATAGTCATATTAATCAGCCACCAATTCAAAACCAAATCAAAATATTACATAGATATGAATAAAGATTCTGTTGGAGAGATGTCTTTTTTTTTAATAAGTGGGCCACACTTCATCAACCGTGTTATATATTTAAAATAATTCGCTTTTTTGTAAACAATGTTTATGTGGCCAACAGAACATTACAGATATGGGCAACATATTTCCCCTGAATAGCCCATGTTGAGATGGTTGGGCATAGCAACTCAAATCTCAGCAGATATGAATCTTTTGCTCTAGAGTAAATCTTCGCTGAATATACCGGCAGATTCACTGAGACGGAGAACTGGAGCAAGCTTTGACAGTCTCTCAACAGTTCAGTGTGTTGAGCATCTGGAGCAAGCTAACCGCTAACTCCGGGTCAGCACAGCTGTGCTCCGGCGGATGAAGTCTCGCTGGGCTCTGTGGATGCCGTCAGTGGTGATATTCCCCCGTTCTGTCACTGCAGGGTCTGATGATGAACGTGGTGTTAGATGGAAACCTACACAACACACTGCTCACACCTCAACCTCTGCATTTACCTGGACTTACATTAAAGCATACCGTAGAACTGTACTTTATGACTGAAATATTAAACAAATATGTATCATTTATTAGGATCTTAGTTATTAATGTCAAGGCCAGATGCTGTCAACATAACCGTTCAGAAAATGTTGAATGATTCTGACATTCATTTTGCTCCTATTATATGTAAATTCCCTGGATGATAATTAATACTTTTATTCTGCCTGGATGCATTCAACTTGACACACACACACACACACACACACAAAACCCTGTATAAAAAAGTCTGTTTCAAATAAATGCTGTTCTATGCGATAATATCAAATCAGAATATTATATCATGTGACACTGAAGATTAGCATGATAGCTGTTTTGCCATAATTATTATGTATGTACTATGTAAGATATTTTTAATGTTAAAAATACCAGCCCGTTCTCATCCCAAGGCGTCATATTTACGACGATTTTGCCAATGCGTATACATCCAAATTTAGCGTCAATATGAGATGCAGATATATATGGGCCAGAAGGCGCCTCCTAGTGGTCTAACCCTAACACTACCCCAGACCTAAACCTACCCATAACCGAAGCGTGTTATTTTGACGCTGAAAGGGTGCTATGTGCGTTGGATTTAGACGTATTGTCAAAAGCATAACTATATGACGCCCTGAGAATAAAAATTGTTTTAAATTCATTCTCTTAACCCAGTTTATTGCATATTGACTACTATCTGTATGCCATTTATGACTTTATCTCCCCCAAACATGTAAACATTGAGTCTCCCAGACACCATGATCCGCTCAGATCTGTCAATCTCTTTCTGTTCAGCCTATAGCGTGAGTTTGGGGCGTGGCTTCAATACAGCATCATCATGCACCCAGAAAGACAAATGTTCCAGTTTAGATTGTTCACTTACTGTATATTTTGACGTGTCCAGTGTCGGCAGCCTCAGACAGTGGTACGTCATGTCAAAACACACACTCTAGACACCATAGCTTACTCTTGACACATAGCAACAAAGCTAAAAGTATTCCTAATATGTTTGTACATTTTATTTAAGGCACAATACGATAAAAGAGATTCCAGGCTGGAAATGAAAACAGCAAATGTGCCACCAGCCTGTTCCCATATAAATGCGTCTCTATAACACGCATTGTGTATTGTCGTGTAATTTATAAGCGAAAATGAGTTTTTACGTGTATATGATATGCAGTTTTCACGTGCATTTCATATGCAGTTCATTTGCGTATAATACACACGCACCCCACACCACTAATTCTACCCAAACGCATAATACACAAAAACATTGAAACATGCAATTTGGGTGATCAAAGATGAGTTTTAAGGGATACAATTATTGACTACAGGGAGACTTTAACAATATTAGGCAGTGAGATCTCCCCACTAGCCGCTTTCAGTGACAATCTCTCTGTTTGTCAGACCTCATTAGTCATGATCTAACGAACTAGCAATCAAAAGGTGCAAATCAGTAGCCCACATCTTCATTGCACTCCATTGGAATATGTCGTGTGAAAGACACCTGGAGGATCGTGAGCTGAGCTCTGTCAGTCGGCCGCTGATTTCTCTGCGTGAGTTTTCAGTCGAGGCGGTGCGTTATCGATCCCCCATTGGTTTAATCAGTAGCCTTGTCACATTGTTACAAAGAAACCCTGGAAACCCAGCTAAAATGAAAGCAATTTACTTTGACATGAGGAAGATTGCAGGCTAATGCTAGATTTATTCCTGGTTTGCTAGATTTATATCTAGCCCAGGTTGTAATGGTTTAGCTCATTTTAAGAAGGGGCAGCCAAAACCATTTTACTGCAAGTCTGAAAGAAAGGTTTAGAGTTTAAATCATTTGCATTTTTCAGCCATGTGATCGTTTAAAATTAGATTTTAGGGAGGGATGTCTTTACAACACACTGAATTACAGTGGCAGAGGGATGTTCTGAATGTGTTTTGAGTGTTATATTGAACGTTTGAAATGATTAATTTTCAAATATTCAGTCATCATATATTTATGAGCAGGTTTTTCTAAATGGGTGGATTTCACGTAAACAACACTCTAAAAATGCTGGGTTATTTCAACCCAAATTTGGATCAAATATTGACAAACCCAGTAATTGGGCTAACATTTTAAATTACGTTTTTAACCCAAAGTTTGGGTTTGTCCATATTTTACCCAAATTGGGTTAAAACAACCCAGCATTATCATATTTGGACCATATCTGACCCTAGCCTGGCTAAAGCGGTAGCTGTATATTGATATTGAAACGCAATTCTTTATCGCATTTTCTTTCTCGGGACACAGCTGAGCGGCAGATATTCCAAGTCTGACCGCCTCCTGTACTGGTCCTCCATTAGGGCGATTAATGGCGAGACAACAATAACGACTGGGGTCTCGCGAAGTTCAACGCCAAAAGCGGCACTTTTTTCTAAATAAACTTGCATTCAAAACTACTTAAAACAATATCTAAGGCTGCATCAAAAGGTAGCTTCGCGTCTACTGCCATGTTGAATCCATAGATATAAACAAACTGCTTCAGTGTGTGTGACATAGATGTCGTCATCGTCTTGCTGCTCCCTCCCCATTCTGTGATTGGTTCCCTAAATGAGGCGAAAATCTGGCCATGGTATCCAGATTGCCTTTTAGCGTGAATGGGGAAACCCAGACTAATCTGACACGAAAATATATGTAAAAATGTATACTTAAAGTATATTAATATTAAAAATACAAATTCAAAAATTCTAATAAAGACAATAATGCAATTGTTTACTCCTATCAGTGTTCAGGAGACATCCCTCTGGTGTTATAACTCCTCATCACTCATGTTATTAATATATTGTCTTCAATCAAGGTTTCCCATTATGTCTTTCCATGCACTGATGCTGCTTACCTGATTAGCATTGGGTCTGTTGAGGATTACATATAATTATTACGTTAACTGTTCTGGCTTTGTGATAATGAAGTCGAAGAAGCCACCTCATGAGTAGCCAATGAAATTTTGCCATAGAACATTGGTTGAAATAGAATGAAATAAACTAAAATGTGCTGCTATTACCATTTAGATTGTGCGGTCAGCCCACAGGCAGGATACATGTACAAGTAAATAATTGAATTTGCACACCCTTGTAGAAAGCCAGGCCTGTGTGGAGACATTCATTTTATCCCAATCCCTATTTTTACATTGGTTTATTGTCGAGATTTCAAGGGCATCGGCCTGGTCCTGCAGGCACCATAAACAATACAAAGTCAATGGTTAGACTAAAGATGACTCCATTCCACATTTACCCATCATGCAAGTCAAATGTGGGCTGGTTACCCACAGTAAATGGACTGCAGACTCGGTAACTGAGGTAAATGCTTATTTAAAAATTATATTGTTCATTAGTATGTATAGTGTTCGTTGGTGTTCCAATTACAGTACCCTATATAAAAATTATAAGCAGGATGTTTGGAATTATTGTAAAACAGGTAAAAAATGTAAGGCTTCTTTTTTTCCCCACAGTTTGTCTGAACTGTAGATTCATAAGCCATTCACATTCACAGCGCTTCTAAATGTGCATTCACACCGGACGCGAAAGCGTGTCAGGCGCGACTGATTTCAATGTTAAGCCAATGCAAAGACACATTATGCGCGGAAAAAAATTCTGAGGTGTGAATGAGGTGTAGAGCACGGCGCGGTAGACGCGAATACACCTCATTCGCGCATCAAGTTCGCGCAAATTGAGCGTCTGACGCGTTAAGCGCGGATGATTTAGTTAGTGCTATTTGTGCATTCACGCGTTTGATGCGAATTCGCGCCTGCCGCCCGAGTTTGAAAAATCTGAACTTTGGTCAATTCGTGCCGCGTTAATCAATCAAGAGCCTGCTGCTTGCTCATGTGGTGAAGGATCTAGATGCTTCTAAAATTATTTTGTAATATGACTAATGCCTAGTGTGGTTCTAATGCATAACAAAGCAAATATTTCATCATTTAAACTTTATTTCAATATACAAGACATGTTCATTTTGTATTGAATGTTATTTATTCCATATCTAGATTATATGAAATATTATTATGATGTAAAGACAACCATGTGCATAAATTCAAGATAAAAAATCACAGGACAGGTTAATAACTTTTGGAGGCTGGTTCCATTTATCATAAAAATAAATGACAGATTAGATGGATGAGGGCGAGGGTGATCCTCGCTCCGATGCGGGACAACAGGTCATTAAACTGGGCGCAGTAAAAAAATCATTAATAAAGTATGAAAATACAATTAATAAACACATTATACAGCAGATATGCTAATAAATCAAGATTAAGCATGTATATCTGTGTTTATAAACTGCTTATTAATGTATATTAATGCTATTTAAATGATGAATTAACTATTTACTAACACTTGAATGATAAAGTGTTATCAAAGAAAGTTATGCAAAGAATTTCACAGGTTGTTCATGTATCTGTTCATGAAATGGCATTTTACTTGGAGTAATTTTCTAAATTTGTGGTGGACAAAGACAATGTTGCAGTTCCACATCCATCTTCAGTGATGTGTCCAAATCCTGACAGGCGGAAGTACCGCTGACAGTGGCCATCATCCAGCGCAACTCCTGGAGCGAGCAAATGGTGAACTCGCCAAACGGTTCACCTCCGAAGGGTCCGGTGGACACAAATACGCGATGATGATCCCCACGCGCCGTTCTGCTCTCCAGAGCAAATACAGAGCGGTGACTCTCTCGATGAATCCTCGATCAACATAGAAAAGATGGCCGCCAACGGGTTTCGATTCTGACGCTCTTAAATTTCGCTTCAAACTTTTGTTTTTACGCATGTCAGTTTCACTCTTGAGTAAAAGTGGTCAAACGCCAAACTAGAAGCGGTAGACGCGAATTTGAGACAGTATTCGTGTCCGGTGCGCACAGATTACACTCGTTAATAATGATTGAGAAGCAGTTTGACCGGCATTATAGATGTTATGTGCCGGCATTATACATGACCAATCATGGCATGCAAGAAGGTGGGATCTACAAAGAAAAGTCAAAGAGTTTATGAAGACTGTAGAGAACACATTAACTCTTTCCCTGCCATTGTTGGAATTTTCCTGCTTTCCATGTTTTCACTGTTATACGGTAGGGGGCGCTATTACACATCTTCTGAAAGGGTACAGCATCTCCTGGTCAAAACACAGGAGAAGAAGAAGCAAATGTTGGCGGGTCAAAATCAAGCCAATTCATAGACAATTTATAAATTTTTATAGTCGACATGAAATGAAAGTTGCAACAGTCTTTTCTTTTCTGAGAGGAATATACAAGTAAAACGCCTTCTTGAATGAGAAAAGAAAAAAGTAGGGCAGGAATTGGTTTTGCCCATTGGGAACTGATTGGGTCATTGCTGGGATCTCATGTGAGTGATGGCTTGCTGGAAGGGAGAGGTTATTGTCCCGGTTCTGTTGTAATGAATTAATAATGATGTACATGGATAAATCATTTATAATAAAACACTGTAATATTCCATTAAAAAACAAGAACTGTCATTTCAATTTCATGTTGACTTTAAGGTCAGACGTAACAAATTTTTGGACACCATCACTGAAGATGGATGTGGAACTGCAACATTGTCTTTGTCCACCACAAGTTTAGAAAATTACTCCAAGTAAAATACCATTGGTTGAACAACCAGTGAAATTCTTTGCATAACCTTCTTTGATAAAGTGTTATCATTCAAGCGTTAGTAAATAGTTAATTCATCATTTAAATAGCATTAATATACATTAATAAGCAGTTTATAAATACAGATATACATGCTTAATCTTGGTTTATAAGCATATCTACTGTATAATGTTTATTAATTGCATTTTCATACTTTCATACATTATGTATTGCATTATATACAAACCAGTTATTTAGGAGTTGTCAGTGCTTAATAAGATCATGTAGAAAGTGCAAGTAAATTATTACAACTATTTAATATATTTAATTTTTCCAAAAATTGAATTAAAACTTTGAACATAGCGGATTTCAGCTGTTTACTCCATAACATTTTTATTTTTGCTGCCTGTCTAAACAAAGCCCAAGTCTCCCAGACTGAAATAGTTACTGCAAGAGCCAAATCACTGTTGAGTTTGACCTTCTGACTGACATATTCTATAAGACTCAGTGTGCAGAATCTATACAAGTGAGCTGACACTGCATCTTCAAAAATAAATAAATAAACACACAACCAATGAATTAAAGAGAGAAAGCATGAGAGCTCTGCTTTCACAACATGTCTCTGAGCATGAGCACGAGTGTGTCTTCCAGCTTCCTATGCGATCATTAATAACAGTCCCCTGTGAAGCCATTTATTGCATGTCCCATTCATCATTGTCCTCTCAAAAAATAATACTGTGTCCTCCAGAGATTTGCCCCACTGGGGGATTTAGACATCTGTGTGGTTTGCCCTTTGGTTCCTCCTGAATTTCATCAGGCCTGTTCCTGTGGGGCGAAATGGACCATGAGTTCAAATACAATGATAATGCACGATGCTTAATACTGTATTTGTGAGGTGCTATTCCCACATGACTCTAAAGCAAATGAGGTTTTGTATAATAATTACATATCTCTATGTTCTCATCCCAACCAGCTCGACACAGCAACATTGAGCATTGCTGAGAACCATTGCTGAGAAGAAATGGGTTTGTGGTTAATACAATTACATTAAAATAAATAAATGCATTTACAGTGGGTAACAGAAAGTAGACATGTTTTTTTTTTTTTTTTTTTTCTTACCCAAAAGTATTTTTTTAATTTTTAGGGATAAGTCTTACCATGTATTGGTAGGTTCCTCTAAAACCAAAGACCTCTCAGGTAAATGTATCTTTTTAAAGACATCAGATTTTTTTTTTGCATTGCTGCACAATGAAAAAGTGCTGATTTTCAGAACAGAATTTCGCTGAACGATATTTTTGAGAAATAGACAAAAAGAAAGACAGTATGCAATGTTACTGCGATAATTTTCTCTGCTAGGCCTATATTTAACAACGTTGTCTCATGTGTGTTATATTCAGTCCTTTTGTGCAAGTGACGTTTGCAAAGACCCCTTTAGTTATGTTGCTATTGTCGTCCGATAAGCCATGGCGCTCTTGTTCTCATATAGTAAAACACATTGTGAAGCAAAGAAGATACTGACAACACGCCGACAGACAAGACACAGCAGGTTACTTTTGTTATTAAACAAGTCTCAACTTTCAAATTTCGTTATTTTTTTAAAGAATTATAAACAATAAACACTGTTTTGTGACGTAATGTGTCGTGACAGATCGCTGTAGATCCTCAGTTAAAGTTGCAAGCCTGATCTCACAGGAATTCGTACGAATTTTACGAAGTGGCTAATTCGGTAACAATTCATATGACGTCACTCGTAAGAATCAGTACGATTTTGCTAAATCATACATATTTTATGAATTGGCCAATTCGTACGAATTCATACGAATGACCTACCCCTTACCCTGCTCCTAAACCTAACCCATCACGTGGGTTTAGACAAAGTCGATTACGAATTTGTACAAGTGAGGTTTTACGGATTAGTACGAATTAGCCACTTTTTAATCATTCGTCAAATTCGTATGAATTGGTCGTGAGATAGGGTAGAAGTTGCTCGTGAACCAATCATCTCTTCTTTACATAAATAAACATCAGAAGGAATGTTTTTTCAGCCACAGAAAGGTGTTCAAGTTCAAATCCACGACGTTAAAGGGGCACATTTGAAATCATTTGAATAGTTCAATAACCTGTTCTGTAGAGAATGGTGACTTTCCCCGCTCCCCCAGCGTTCCCAGGCGGAAAAACAACCTTGCAACATCGAAGAAATGGCTGCCAAGTTGCCAAGTTCCCTTTAATCTACTGTATTAACTCTCCTGACTGCTTTGTTGGACAACATGGCGGCTTTGGCATTATGACTGGTCAGATCCCATGTCAATCAAACACCCGGATAAAGAGCGATGCTTTTTAAAAACACATCCCCAAAGCAAAGAGATTAAAATGAGAGAATATCTGTTATAAATATTAAAGATAAGAATTCATACAGGGGCTGGTCTTGAATTTTGGGGACTTTTTTATAATTTTGTTGGCATTTTCGTCCCAAGCTCTGTGTATTTCTTGTTATTTCGCAGTGTGATGGCATGGGGCGGGGCTCTTTATCGAGCGAGACCCCTTCTGCTGTGACGCCCATTTCAAATCAAACGGGTGAAACGGGCTGGAAGCAGCCACAGTAATTTTCTGGTAAAATAACTCACTTTTTCAATCAAATAATTTGAGCCCGTTCTCATCCTTTAGCGTCACATAAAGCGCTTTATGACAAAACGGCGCTATACTACGCACATGGTACCCTTTATCGTTTATATAACACCGTAAACTCAAGGCGTCATAAATCCTTTAGCGTAATATGAGACTACCCTACCCTACCCCACACCTAAACCTAACCATCACAGCGCGTGTTATATAAACGATAAAGGGTACCATGCGCGTAGTATAACGCCGTTTTGTCATATAACGTTCTATATGACGCTAAAGGATGAGAACGCGTTGATAATTTGTGTTAAATTTTAAATGTTAAATGTTGTTTCAATCTGAAAAGTGAAATTTGCTTCAGGTGCTTGTTGGCATCCTCCAGGACACAATTTGGTGTTTGACATAATATACTAGATGGTTGTTGACAGCATGGCAATACAAAGAAGCTGGCAAATAAACTAAGAGCTACTCACAACCACCTTTCACTGCCTGCACACCTCCAGTGCACAGGGATGCTGATGTTGAGAACAGCACAAAACACATCAGCACATTCCCTGCTCTGTCTCATTTGCTGTCTTGTGCACAAATGCCACTGAACATGCAGAGGACAAACTCCCAGCTATCGCTCAGCACTCACACACTGCCAGCTTTCTTCACCTAGTCACTTCACATTGTGCTGAAGCTTATGCCGTTTCTACTGGCAGAACAAAATTAAAGCATTTTATCTACAATATCTTTAGGACTTTGTAGCTTAAAATATGAATTTGCTTGTCGTTTTCAAATGGGGATGCATTGACACAAAATTTATGTGCTGATATTGATATTCAGAACGAATCTGCCAATGCTAACATTGATAGTTCGAATGGTAATATCTTCAGCTGTAGTGTTGCAAACAAACATTTAAATTTCACATAAGGTGGTTTCCATACAAACTTGTCTTTATGATGTCAAGGTTTGTAGTGTATATTCAATGCATTCTCATCCCAAGGTGTCATATACTGTAGGGGTGGGAATCTCAAGGCGCCTCACGATTTCGATTCGATTACGATTCAGAGGGCTTCCGATTCGATGCTAAATCGATTATCTGAATATTTTTTTGTGTGTGACTATAAATACTTTGCTTTAAAAGTAAAAAGTAATGACCCATGAAGAATTAATAATACATTTTATTAACATTGCAAAGAACCAACAGGAAAATAAATGTGTGCCTGAACTAGCAGCATACATGTTATCCATAGTTTTTTTGTTTTTTCTCTCTCCTCAAGTTGATGGGGACCAGCAACTGTTTGGTTACCCACATTCAAAAAAAAAAATCTTCTTTTGTGTTCAGCACAAGAAAGAAATTAATACAGGTTTGAACAACATTAGAGTAAATAATGACAGATTTTTTTTGTGAACTATCCCTTTAAGGACGAGCGGCAGTACTATTTATAGACCAGCAAGCGACTTGTACTAAATGCGTTTAATATAGACGCATATTACACCAGATTTTCTCTCAAATGTTTGCTTTCACTTTAGACATAGCCAATTCTGTTTATGTAAACATTGTATGTATTTAACAGTATTAGCAGAAGACTCAAAAGATAACTTAGTCCAGTGTTCAGGCGCTGTTTGACAGTGCCTTTGAGCGTCGGGAGGGCAAGGCTTATGCAAATAATGAACTTTTGTGAATTGCAGTGTCCCGGCGTACCTATTCATTAACGTGTGATGTGTATGCTACGTCGCGTTGTACAGTTGAGACAGATGCGCCAGAACTGAACTGATAGAATGCACTGTAACACGATACTACGATATTTCTTCAAAAGCAGATAGTAGAGACATTTTAATCGTCCACGATCAAAAATCGTGCTATCGCACACCCATCCACACATCAGCTTTTAACGAGGAGGGTGTTTGGATACACGTCTGCGTCTCTGTTATGTGCACGCCACTGACGGTCCGGCCACTGCACTTCTGCGCTTCAGAGTTCCGTCTTTCACGTTGCGTCAATATTACATTATTATATTAAATATATATACATTTTTATATATATATATTTTTTTGAAAATCGATTTTTGACATTTGTGAATCGATTCAGAATCGTCCACGTCCGCATCGCGATGCATCTAAGAATCGATTTTCCCCCACCCCTAATATACTGACACTTTTGCCAATGCGTATACATCTAATGCACATGGCACCCTTTAGCATCAATATAACACGCTTCGGTTATGGGTAGGTTTAGTTCTGGGGTAGGGTTAGAGTTAGACCACTAGGAGGCGCCTTATGGCCCATATATATCTGCGTCTCATATGGGTGCCATGTGGATGTACACGAAATGTCAAAAGCGTCAGTATATTCTAGTCTGGTAGTATCTAGTCAGAGGCATGACACAGTAGAAACGAATTAAATGGATAGTTCACTTTGAAATTAATTTTTGATATGTTTTAGCTGACCTCAAGGGCATCCAAGATGTAAGTGTCTTTGTTTCCACAGTATTTTCAATTTTGATATTTTTGGGTCAAACTGTTATTGTCTGTCAGTCATATAATGCAGGTCTATGGGGTCACCCAAGCGGCAACATTCTAATCTGAAACATGAAATCTACCCGGAAGTGTGAAAAACTGCAATACATTGAAAATCCGCTAAAGGGCGGTCCCAGAAGGGAGCAAATATCCATAGACCTCATGTTAGAATGTCCGTTTTCACAGCATAAATTCATATGTTTACAGTTTGGTCCCATGGACTTTTATTGTAATCTTCAATATGTTCTCACTATTTCTCAAGATTTTCCAGTATGGGGCCACCCATACCCCCCATAAACAGCCTCAAACCCGTTCTTCAGAGAGTCTATGGGTGACGTCACAGATGCTTTGTCCATATTTTTTACAGTCTATGGGTCCACCTCAAAGAGCATGCACAGAGAAGTCCAAATTAAACATGATTTATTGACTCGTAAATGTAAGTACATATTGATGGCCTAAGACACGAAACAAGCGGTTTGTGAGCAAACAAACAGTATTTAAATCGCTGCTGTTCATCCACCTCAAGGTTGTGTGTGTTGTGTCTTCTTCACAAATGCTTTGCTGCATACCTCGGATTGTAACGAGTGGTTATTTCAGTCAAAGTTGCTCTTCTTATCAGCTTGAATCAGTCGGCCCATTCTCCTCTGACCTCTAGCATCAACAAGGCATTTTCGCCCACAGGACTGCCGCATACTGGATGTTTTTCCCTTTTCACAGCATTCTTTGTAAACCCTCAGAAATGGTTGTGCGTGAAAATCCCAGTAACTGAGCAGATTGTGAAATACTCAGACTGGCCCGTCTGGCACCAACAACCATGCCACACTCAAAATTGCTTAAATCACCTTTCTTTCCCATTCTGACATTCAGTTTGGAGTTCAGGAGACCGTCTAGACCAGGACCATTGGTTGATTTAGATAATTGCATTCATGAGAAATTGAACAGGTGTTCCTAATAATCCAACAGGTGAGTGTATAACTAACATGTTTAGAGGAAACTCTGGCTTAACTAATCTGTTCATATGTCATTGTAAGGCTGAGAAGAAAGTTTCAGCTGCACAGAATAAGGTTTTGCCCCATAATAATCAAAGATCTGCCCTCTGAGACCAACACATTATTTCTAGATAAAGAATCCTCCACCCATTAATTAGAAGACATGTAACGAGAGACAACGGCTGTGCGTGTCTAATGTTATGGCTCACCTAATCATTGGCAGAGCCTCAAAACCCCAGAGATGCATTGACACTGAGATGTTTAACTGAAGCGCAACCGTGCACAATTAGCCCATTCTCTCTAGTAACGAAGCACAGCATTCTGGGTCTTGTCTTGTATCGGCTGTGCGGTGAGTACCCCTAAGAGATTTCATTAATCTCTACATGCCTAGCACTAAGGCCGGTGGGTAATTGAGAGTTTAAGATTGATTACTGGAAGCAGATAATGTGAGATCTTTGCAAGTAGGCTACAAAACAGGTCTGGATGCTCATAAATAATAAGCTTTTTTATGCATAAACACCCTTCTTACAAAGAGGTGCTCTTTCCATGCGGAAATATACCAACATAATTGTATTGTTCTGAATTAAGAATGATACGATCAGTCTGCCACCAACCGCATTAATAATGATAAATCATTAATTAAACTACAATGAATAATTACAAATTTCACATTAGTTACTTGGAGAAATAAATGGGCATCTTATCGTGGATTAATATGATTATCAATCCTATGACATTTACCATAATAACAGAATTGCTTCCACATTGCAATGATTACTTTTGTTAATTGGATATTCAAAAAGTGGCAAATGGCGGCGACTACACACTGGCTGAACACACTGCTGTTGCGTTCTGCCCTGGGGTAAGAGTTGGGTTAATGGAGAGAACCGTGTATTCTTGGGTGACTTTTAATAAGCCCTGTGATTCTGTACAGAGCAGTGCACTGACCCTAAAAGATAAAAACACTGAGCGATTTGCATGCATCGTATACCTGCGTGATTTCGTCTCCTGTAAGCTTCATAGGCTGCTAACTATCTAATTAAGCTCTATCAATCATATTCTGACTTAAGCTTTGAGATGAAGGCCACGATTTTACCAACATCCTTGTTGATCCTGGAACATTTCTTTCAACCAATCAGATTGCTGTGTTAGGGTAAGGATCAACAATATTTTTATAAACTGTCAGATTATTAAAATGTTTAATCTACTGTGAAATTATAAAGATGATGTAGTGTTCTAAATCACAAAGAAAGTGTTGCTATTAAATTTGAATTTATAGTTTGGGATATACAGAGAGCTGAGGATTTTTTTTTTTTTTTCAAGACTCTGGAGAAGAGATTCTTTCAACACAACAAAGGGACATTTCAATCAGCTCCTTTCTTCTGACTGAAAGACTGGGACACTTTGATGTACCAATACTTTGATGGCTTAATATTGGTTTAAAATATGCATCAGTCCCTTATCAGAGGGAATTAAAAAAACATGCCAAAAACGCTGACAATTTGGACTGGTGTGGCCGCGGCGTGAATATGACATTTAAGCAAAAACTATACAATACTCCCAAAGGCATTACGTGTGGGCAGAACATCTCTGACACAAAAAAGAAATAAAGCAAATATTGCAAATATAGTGGAGAGCTAAGAATGCTCTAGAGGAAAGCATTAAAAGAATAATAGTTTTTTCAAAAAAATATGATGAAATTATTTAAATGAAATGATAAGAAAAGGCAGAGATGTGTCTTGTCATTGGTTAATCGTCTGTTCATTGTTCACAGGTGTCTCTTGCCTTGTCTTTTGTCCATGAGGGCTTAAAAACACAAATATGATTAATGCATGATAAATTCATGCATGTTTGCCATTCGTAGTTCATGCTGTGCTTTTGTTTCATGTTTGTAATTAAACTGCACTTGGATTCTCACCTACACTTGCCTCCATTGGATCCTTTACACATTGTAACAATCACCTTTATTAAATGAATCTGTTTTTTTAACCAATTTCCAAGCCTATTCAATCAGTCAGAATACTATAGACTACCAATACAATTTTACCAACCCCCACACAAACAGCAGTTAAGAAAGCATCTTATTAAAGTGACATGGATATCTCTGCACCAACCCTGCATTCCAATCAAGTCATGTTGATTTTAAACAAGAAAAAAAGAACGATTCACTTTCAATTAGAAATACTAGAGGAACTAGAACTTCAGTTTCTACTGTAAAGTGGCTCTCCAATGCGTTTGTGTTTTTACTCATGGACGTCTGAACCCGACAGACGGAACAGAAGAAATGAACCAGAGACGAAAGCCACGCCCACCTATGACATCATCACAGCAGACCAATGGTAGCTCGAAGCTGTTACCAGCAGGAGCGAAACTTTTCCCAAGTTCACTTTGCCAAGCTGTTTCCCACTCCCGAAATGAACTCCAAGCAAATTTAGTTTTGGCCTGATTTTGTTAGATTACGTCACACCAGTTTGTTCTTTGATTTCACTTATATCAGGGCCTTAGGTTTTAGTTTCAAACGTTTTTCCTCTTCTTTTTATTTTTTATTTATTTTATTTAGCTCCTGTGTTTCTTCTTTAACAGTCAAAACGTACAGTCAGCAGAAGTGGCACCATCTGCTCACATGAATAATTGACCAGTCACTTTCTTTATCAGTTCCTACCTACTAACAGCAGGACAATCTCACACATCTCCATAGATGAAAACTGAAAATTAGTTCAAGCCTTAATAGTGAAATAAGTGATTTGGTATTTTCATGGTAAATTATCTGACAAAGTGAGTTAAGATATACATTGACCAAGTTGGCCATTGAATATTTTCAGTCAGTTGTTGTTATAAAAGTTTTTGTTTGATGGTTTTGTACATAAGAGATATACACTGGTAGAGTAAAATATAATAAACTCAAACAAGTACTGCCAACTATAGGGCATTACCTTGTAGTGATTAATATATATATATATATATATATATATATATATATATATATATATATATATATATATATATATATATATATATATATATATATATATATATATATATATATATATATATATATACTATATATATATATATATATATATATATATATATAAATTGTAAATTCTAACTTCAGCATCATATCTCAAATATATTTGTAATGTTGTCATAATCCGTGATTGAATGCTAATTATCTCTGCTATTTTTGATCACATCAACTGGAACAATCTCAGATAACAACAATGTTGTAAAACCATAAATCCTACAGATGACTGATTATAAATCTGATTCATAATATTGGTTTGAAAGACATTTACATGTATGCATTTGCATGCATTTTTTTTATGCAAAGTGAATTACATTGCATTCAAAGTATTAACATGAACTAACCATGAGCAATACATTTGTAACGTTTTTTTTGTTAATCTTTGTTAACGTTAGTTAATACAAATCCAGCTGTTCATTGTTTGTTCATGTTCAGTTCACAGTGCATTAACTAATGTTAACAAGATTTTAATAAAGTATTAGTAAATGTTGAAATTAACATTAACAAAGATTAACAAATGATGAAGTAGTAATGTAGTTAACTAATGAACATTATTGTAAAGTGTTACCAACATTTCAGATTCGTGAACCAACCCCATCATGTGTGCATTGCTAGTGCCATTTTTTGAGCTACAAGAAAACTTCTTTGTAAACTGTTAATAAAATGTATATGAAAACAAGTGTGTAAAAACAACTCTGTAGGGTCAGCCAGGAAACATTAGCGAACGTTGAACATAGACCCGTAAACCACAGAGAACAGTGTAAAAACCTTTCAGCAGCAGTGCATGGAGGAACAATCATATCCAACGCATTCTCATCCTTTATCATCATATAGAACACTATATGAAAAAACGGCGCTATACTACGCACGTGGCATCCGTTATCGTTAATATAACACGCGCTGTGATGGTTAGGTTTAGGTGTGGGGTAGGGTAGGGTAGTCTCATATAACGCTAAAGGATTTATTGGATTTATTACGCCTTGGGTTCGCATGTTATATTAACGATAAAGGGTGCCATGTGCGTAGTATAGCGGCGTTTGTGACAATAAAGGATGAGAACGGGCTCATCAAATCTGTCATGCTATAAAACAAAGATATGTATTTAGTGACATAAAGAATATAATTAAAACAGTAAAAACCAATGAGTTACCAAATATTTAATGAAGTCTATGCACTGGTATGTCAAAGAGGTATGATTTCAAATTAAAATACAGGACATAAATTTTTATACACTAAGCAAAGCATGAAAAAGTAATTGAATGGCACGAAGTAAATAAGAAATTAGAGTGCCTAACCTTTGGAGTTGTCTGCTACACCTTTTTGCTTATTTTTTCATTATTGTAATACTTTCACGTTTATATCCCATCATGTCATCCAAGGGTATCTTGGGTGCATCTGTCTGTTGGGTAATGGCTGAGCAACTGATAATAATACAACACTGCTCACAGTCTCTAAACATGATATTAAACTGCATAATATTAAAACCTCACATTCTCAGACAGCTTCTCCAGATAAATAAAGTCTTACAGAATGAGCGAGTTTAAGTAAACCTCTGTAATCATCCTACAGAAGAGCCAGATATCCATCTGCACCTGTGTGTGTGTGACCGGGTCTTGCGCCTCCATAGCACGCATTGCGATTATCGTGCAATTTATACCCGAAAATTAGTTTTTACGTGCATATGATGCATGGGTTTGGGGTAGGTTTAGTAGTGGAGTGGGGTACGTATACGTGTGATTAGGATTAGTGGTGTGGTGTATTACATGCAAAAAGTGCATATCATATGCATGCATATCAAAGCTGCATATCATTCGCATCGTAAACCTAATTTTATAAATTGCACGATAAACACAATGCCTGCTATGGAAATGCATTTTCATGAGATCCGTCTGGTGTGTGTGTGTGAGAGAGAGAGAGACCGAAATGAGATGGTGAGCACAAAGGGTGGGCAAGAAAGAACAGATAGAATAGGTGAAAGAGATTGTCAGAAACCCAACTCACGCATTTCAGCAGCCGGCTGCATTCTGCGACGGGTTACAGATGATCTGTCCGCTTCAGGAGATGATTTCCAATTTCCATCAGCCGAGAATGAATTGCTACTTCTGCCAATATTGTCTGCTAGGAAAGGAAAGGAAATGTAATAATCAAATAAAATGTTGTTATCCAAAAACTATCATCTATCTGAATGAGTTTAACTAGAGTTATTTTATAACCAGATGCTTTCAAGAGAGGACAAAGGGATCTGTTTATGAATTTACTAGTTTTTGCTGTACTTTATTATATTGTATTTTCTTTTCAAAACATATTGTACATTTGTATTTAGAAAAATGCTTATATCTCTCAAAAGTTGTTGTGTTGTGCTCTTTTGATATTCTTATTTATATTAGCCTATGTGAAACATGCAAGAGGCTGTAACTCCAGTATGTAGCCTATTAAAAATATTAGAATAACCAAATTATAGATATTTTGAGCCCCTAACTCCACCTTTAACCACTGCACAAAAGTGTAATGGGCAAATACATTAAGTCACAATAAAAATGTAATTAAAAAAAATGCAAAGTAGTCCCTTTGATACAACTCACGCACTGTTTTCCATCAAGACATATATGTACTCTTAGAAGAAAAGTTCTATATAGAATCTTAAAAGGTTCTATAGCGCTACGCATTTGAAACCCTAAAAGGTTCTAAACCTTTAGGGTTCTTTGTAACCAGGAAAAAGTTTCTATATGGAACGTTTTGGGTTCATTCATTATCATTTGTTTTCACCTTTCCGTATTAAATATTTCATATTATTGACAAAACATCACGACCCTAAAATGTATTTATGAATGCATGTGAATGATCACAAAATTCAAGATATGGGGGTTAGAAAATGTATATATTTATATTCATTTTAATCAATATCACACGCCATTTCAGTTTTTCTCCTCCAAAAATCGGCATGATTAACATGTGATTAAGTTACTATAACAGTTTAATAAACAATAATTTAATTACAACTACAAAATGTTGCAGAATAATGTAATATAAGAATGAATAATAGCCTATAAAGAACCTTTGTGCCAAAAGGGTTCTTTATTGTCATTATAGAACCTTTTAAACATAAATGTTCTTTGGATTTAAGAAAAGAACCCTATGCTTCATATGTAGAACCCTAATGAACCCTTTTTCTAAGAGTGTCTGATAGCTTTGTGTGAGGAACAGCCTAAAATTTAAGTTGGCATTCACGCAAAATATTAATTTCAGATGCTCAAAAATGTAAGAAATGCAAGAAGAGAAATCTGACATTTTGTATATCAGTCAACGTGTCTTGAGGCAGATGGAGTTCAATCTTTGAATGAGATCTGGCCCTCATGCAAAGCTGTTGTATCAGCATCCACATTCATTGAATGGAAAATAGCATCTGGAAATCATGTCTAATAAATGAATGAATGTATATCAAAGAGCAAATAAATAAAATAAAAACACACCTGAGGGAAGTTCTAAGGGTTTGGGTTTACTGCTGAACAGTTCACCCTATCTACTGAGACACTCCAGCCCATTAAATAAAATAGAATATTGATTTTGCTATCTTGAAAAGCTGTGAGATTTTTCATTTGTGCCGTTGCACAGTAAATGAAACACAGAAGAAAAGAGCTAGTCATTAGGAGAACTGCCACTCAATAATTCAGCATTTACCCTCAGTGTAGAGAGAGGTGGATGGATGGCATGGATGGATGAATAAATAAATAAAGTGACTAACATGCAAAAATAAAATAAAAAACCCTCTCTGTGCTCTTCTGAGGAAAGCTGTATTCCTTTCACCTTCACACCTGGCAGGATGAGCTACTCTACACACAGATACATGCCAAAAGTAAAGGCACTCCATAATCTCAGAAATTCAATCTTACAAAATTATTATATAATATGAAATGGCTTCAACTATGCTTTTAATAATAAAACTAATAAAAGCATCACTATAATATTTATGATTACATGTTAAACAATTAAACGAGGTTGAATGGGACATTTCTTTAATTTCAATCTCATTAAATAAATAAAAAAATAATTCCACAACCGACACGTACCTGACTAGTCATATAAACACTTAAAAAATGCTGAGTTGCTTAAACCCAATTTTGGTTCAAATATGGACGAAACCAGCCATTGGGTTAAAAATGTAATTTAAAAATGTAACCCAATGGCTGGGTTTGTCCATAGTTGACCCAAAATTGGGTTAAAACAACCCAGCATTTTTTAGAGTGAACACAAGAGCTGATGATACCTGACAATCTGATGTGTCATAACTGTCATTCTGTTGTAATTAAATGAGATTGAGATCTTCCAGTCACTGTGTAGGAAACTCTCCTTATAATAGCGGTAGATAAATCAATACGCTCACGTATACATCCCCTAGCGTATTCACATCCCCTGAGATTTTAATGAGAAGCATAACTGTTGCACTGAAGGACAAAACGTGTGTCATGGCCACATATTTTTCTCAACATGAAAACACGGATAAACGTCCTCAAGTGCTGCTTGAGAAACCATTGGGGATTGTAAGTGTCATGATTTACCATGAGTCACGTGATGTAGAAGAACTGAAATGTCTGATGTTTGAGCTTGTGTGGAAACTCAGTCAATGAAGTGAACACTGTCTTACTTCAGTTGTCATCAGATGACTTGGGAACCCATCCATATACAATTATAACAGTAACTTTGAAGTAATTTTCCCTTCAAAGTTTTGTAATATATGTTTCTCTTTTAACCCTGGAGAACCCAAGAAGCCCTTTCTTCTTTGGAAAATAGTGATGGTTGACCTTGGAGTTGCAAGCACCAACACTCTTATAATCAGTTGTTCACACAAGGATTGGAATAGGCCAAAATAAAAGGGGAAAATGAAATTAAATAAATAATTATGTTTTCTGTGTTTAAAATATTATATTAACACAGACATACAAGGCACTCATTGGTTTAAAAAAGGTATCCTGTGTTTTTAACCTCACACTACACCATATGAAAATGACTTTTGTAAGCTGTCTTTATTAACATATGTAAATAACAAACTCTGGTTTTACTGCGACACAAGAACTGCAGTGCGTTTGAGTTTCTCAGGTTTCTCAGGCTCACTATTGTGCTCCTCTAACCATGTGATTATTCCTCAGCATTTCCGGCTTTCCACTGTCTGAGAGGACGCTTGCAATACAAAACATTTAACTCTATCTTTAGTAAATGCATTTCTGTTTACGCAGTATTATGGTAATGGAATCAATCACAATACTGTGGCTTGCAGTTGCACTATACTAATCCAATTCATGAGGCAGGGTGTCCCCTGTTGATTAAATGTCACAGCATAAATGTGTTCATATTATGTTTATTCAGAGTGGAAAAACAGAACTAGACCACTGAATCCATTTTCCACTCTCAGCAGATGTTGGGGACATTATATTGTAATTCCGTCGAACATGACAGCTTTGGAATGTACATGCATTGTATTATTAATGCTGAATCAATTGTAAAATATAATGTTTCATTGAAATGCATTATCTTAAGTAGACTGCTGCATTTTCTACCCACAGACATGTTGTAAAGATAGATAGATAGATAGATAGATAGATAGAATAGATAGATAGATAGATAGATAGATAGATAGATAGATAGATAGATAGATAGATAGATAGATAGATAGATAGATAGATAGATAGATAGATAGATAGATAAGATAGATAGATAGATAGATAGATAGATAGATAGATAGATAGATAGATAGATAGATAGATAGATAGTATAGATAGATAGATAGATAGATAGATAGATAGATAGATAGATAGATAGATAGATAGATAGATAGATAGATAGATAGATAGATAGATAGATAGATAGATAGATAGATAGATAGATAGATAGATAGATAGATAGATAGATAGATAGATAGATAGATAGATAGATAGATAGATAGATAGATAGATAGATAGATAGATAGATAGATAGATAGATAGATAGATAGATAGATAGATAGATAGATAGATAGATAGATAGATAGATAGATAGATAGATAAGATAGATAGATAGATAGATAGATAGATAGAAAAACATGTCCTGGTAATTAGCAAACTCTTTCTTCATGCCAGATCCAGACAGTGGAAAGTAATGTTTAGATACGTTCATGAATTCAAAAATAGATGCAATTGAAATTACACTTAGTGGAGCTTATCTAGTACTGTTAGCATATTTTAAATGTATATGTGGAATTTACAACGCTATCTTACGACCAATTTGTACGAATTCGCACGAGTGATTAAAAGGTGGCCAATTCATATGAATTCACATGACGTCAATCATACGAATTTGTACGATTTGTACAAAAATACTGGGGCACAATACTGGTATAAACATTAAAGGGGTCATGAACTGGCTATTTAAATTGTATTATATTGTAGTCTGAGGTCAACTTATGATGTTCGCTTGGTTTTTGCATTCAAAAAACAAAATGAATGAGTAACATGCTATTTTCTACCCATCTCGCACTGAAGACTTGTAAACGCCCACTGCTGTGAGTGGATAACAGTTTTGCATATTATAATGAGTTTCAACTCACCCATTGATGCACGTGGGGAAATTGTTTTGAAAACGTCCAGTGTTGTAAAATGGCAACCGGAATGATTGGCCCGTACATGTTCGACCCAGAGTCCGTGTGTTTCACAATTCCTGTCAGATCCAATATAGACGACACAGCACCGTTCTTTACTCTTAATCGCTCTGCAAATCCAGTCTTGTTTACAAAACAATCCTCAGTGAAATGAAGCGAACAGACGGACAATGTTTTCCTTATCAGCTGGAATGTCATTAAAAATAAAGTTTATCCATGCAGTCCTATTGGAATCCAGAGGAAGCTTATGCAGCGACTGTCTTCTTCCACAACCAGCACTGCACAATATTCTGTATCGCTCGGTAGCTCGATCCGGTTTGTCATCACGAGGTAGGCCTATGTTATTTATGCGTGTAATGCGCGAATCGGTGGGCGGGGCTAAACCAGCCGTGTTGAAGCAGGCGTTGATCTTCTTCTGCGGGGGTGGTGTTTTATCCTCTTTGACGTCATTGTTCCCCACTTTGATAAATGAGTTGTTTGCTGAGCCTGGTGTCAATAAAAGCTTTTATTGGACTAACAAGGACGTTTTCAGTTCTGAAACTTACAGGATATTCTTATAATATGATGACCTCTTCGATGTCAAAAGCTCAAGGGAAATTTGATTTCTCAGTTCGTCACCCCTTTAATAAGTTCAATATGCATCACATGACTAAACTTACATCATTTTTAAATACATCCAGTTTGAGAGTCCACACTACAACGCGAAAACAGGGTTTTCAAATTTATCCACTTTGGAGAGCGTTTTCAAAAAGCTTTGGTTTTCATTAATAAAAAACGCTGTCTCGGTGTGGATGGAAGGCCAAAATGGAGAGAAAAATATGCGTTTTCAAACAAAAATGTATTAGTGTGGACAAGGCCTAAAGCACACTAGAGAGAAAGAGAGAGAGAGAGAGGGAGAGAGTGCTGTACCAGTGTAGACATGACTGTGTCTGGAGTGGACGTCTATCATGCGACCCTGGGAACAGTGTTCGCACATACTATTCCTCACAACCTCAGGTTCACTGCTACAGAGTGTGCTATACATAGCACATAAAACGCACACTGGTGTCAAAGCAAAACAACAGGATTCTACCGGTCCGGCAGCGGCAAAACGTTTGGAAGAAAGTTTGCCTCGATTTCTCTTAAAAAAACGATATGTAATTATTGCCTGAAAGGGAAAGAGCGGAGGGCATGTTGGCAGCAGACGGCTGAATTATACAGAGAAACACACTTGTAATTACAGATGCACTTTTCGCCTTTCAGTAATTCCGTTCGATTCCCTTCTCTGAGCACACCTCATATTATCATCAAAAAAGATGTCCACATACACGACAATACAATGTCAATGTTTTGTTGAATTACAGTAGCCTATTTCTTTAAAGCACTGAAAAATCTACAATAAAACTGACTTTTTTATGTCAGAATCATTGCAAGACTACACCCCATCTTATCTTTGTGGCTGAAAAAAAGTGTCTCTAAATCTACTCCAAACCAACTGCAATACATACAAAACTCAGTTTCTAAAAAAAAAAGATTTTTTTTTAAAAGCTGAGGAAAATTAAGTGTCAAATGTCAAAGACTACACATCTAGATCAGATTCAGAACGATGATGAAAACACAGATGGAGTAGATCGAGTTTCAACATCCTAAAGTTTCACAGTCCTGTAGCTCGTCCTGGGTCGACTTTTCATTCTTTAACATTGGCCATTTTGATTTATATTCTGTTTATAGTTTATGTTATTTTACATGTGCATCTGCTTACACATGATATCACTTGTTTCTGCTTCTTCTTCTCCTGTGTTTTGATCAGGAGATTATGTACTCTTTCAGAAGTTGTGTAATAGCGCCCCCTACAGTATAACATTGAAAACTTGGAAAGTCAGAAAATTCAGTCAATGGCGGGGAACCGTCGTCTCATAAATTACGAAAATTTTAGTCAATGGCGGGGAAAAGTTCAAAAGGAGGCATCAAATTTATATATATGGAAAAATTTGTTTGTCCTTAAATTTCTGAGGACACTAGATGTTTTTCCTTCATGCAGTTTGGAACAGAAATCAGGCTGCAGCTCAGAGAGAAATAGATGCCAAAGAGACATTTGAATGATTTATTAAAGCAATCGGATTGGGAGGCCGTGCGCTTCTTTGACTTAACCATGCATTAGGGGTGTTCTTAAGCATGACATGAAGCAGAGCAGAGCCAAAAGATATATGATAAAAAAGTTACATTTATTACAGTTTATTTCAACAGTCCACATTAGGGTTACATTTTATTTTGATGGTCCCTTTAACACATTATGTTGACTATAAGTAACGTTGCACCTCTGTGTCTACTATATAATAGACTGGTGGATTAGGGTTAGAATAAGTTTACTTAACATGTATTTGTAAAGTTACTTATAGCTTGTTTTCACGTGACGTCACGACACTGCGTTGCCATGGCGCGAAGATCAGATGGAGGGCAGGAAGTGAATTTCTATATTAGGAAGCACTATAGCACACTCAAATGCCTATGTTTTGCGTCGTTTATGGTTGCTCAAATCGATCAAACCACAAAGTTTTTTTTATTGTGTGCCAAAAGTTGTTGTTCATAAGGGGGGAAAATACAAGAAATTGACAGAAAAACACCGGTAAAAAATGCCTTGTAAACCTAATTTGCGTCTGCGGAGGAGCCGAATGGGAAAATGCCCGTGTGTTTGTACAGTGTGCAGTGATCACTTCGTCAAATGTGAGCTAATACATTATTTATGTGGCTTATAATTACATTATTCAGGTGTTTAAATACACTTATGTGGCTGTTTGTGTAACGTGCCAGTTTCTGAACTTTGTAAAGTCAAAGCATGTCTGTAAAGCCCTATTCGCACGGGATTAGTATTATCTGGTGACCTGTAGTAATTTGTAATAATTGCGGAGCTTGTCTGTTATCTTAATCCTGTGCGAATCGGCCATGTCTGTAATTTGTAAAGTAATAATTCCCCCGCAAATTACCTACTATATTTCGCCGAACACGAGGTCCTGTGATAATATTAGTCCCGTGCGAATCGACATCTCTGTGATTTGGCCGGATCATATATCATTTTTTCAAGGTTTTTGTTTCATCTGCGCATTTTTATCCATCTTTCGCGGATAATAGAGGCTGAGTTGGAGTGTTTTAATAGTATTTTGGGTGCGGGGTCATATCGCTAGTACAACTAACTCATACAATTTGCAGAAAGAGAAAGCTGAAAACCATAAGAGCAAAAACAAAAAGAACGATTAGATCACAGGCTTCGCTTATCCCGTGCGAATGCGCCACACAAAACTCAGATGTGGGTGGGTAATTTCAAATTCACATGTGGTCCCCAGGTAATACTAATCCTGTGCGAATAGGGCTTTAGTTGCTGATATCTACAGCCTCGATGGCAGGCAAATCTCTCAATTCAGTTAAAAAATCGGTCCTCTTCATAACGTAAGGATCACGTCCAACATATGTTTCGATTTTCTGTTTATATATTTCTCTTGTAATAGCGTCTAAAGTAGTACAGTAAGGATTTTCCTCCATCTCGTCCATTGTGCTCTTCACTCCTTGCCCTCCACCTGCAGTCCGCGCTAAATACAATCACGTGACTGCAAACAACCTATTGTCTGTTGGGGAACATAAAAAAAGCAGACAGTCTACTAATATTCTAATGACTGACATGTAAGTGCAACGTTAATAGAAGTTAATATAATTTATAAAGTGAACCATTGGAATAAAGTGTTACCATATTTATAAATGTCCAAAATTATAAATGTTTTTACTAAAGGTGATTTAGAGGGCCATCTCCAGGCGATAATGCAGCTTTAAAGAGGTTTTGGTCATGTAGAGAACAACTTCAGCAAGTGCCCCAGACCTTGAAATGCAAGCGAAGAGGATAAACAACCTCTAGCGCTACACAGCAACCGGAGGACAAAGCTCTTGACCGGAGGCCGAGCAGAGAGCGAACAAGCTTATCAGCAATCCTTCCTCTTTCACCAAACAACTGCTAGAGGACAAGTGAAGTGGTCACCTTATGCTATTCAAAATTAATTGCTCTAACACCCGAAATGACTCCGCAAGAGACCAAGAGCTGGAACACCAGAAGGCTCTGATCAACAGAACTGCCAACAGTTGAGTTTGACCTGAGAAAACAGCTGGAAGGAGATTCGGGAGATAGTCAAAGGAGTGAGATCAGCCTCTGTCCTACAACCTAGAGACGAACCCTATACTGTTTACAAGAGCTGCCCAGAACTCCTCCGGCTATAGAGGATCCTCAGATTGAACTGGTGCAGAAGTAGCCACTACTCAATACTATCCAGGGGTACACTTCCCGTACAATAGTGTAACTCGCTCCTTCACTACCGCAGCATCGATGTGTCGTTGAGGAAATCAACTATCTAGTCACAACTGTTTCCAAAAACCATATTGTTGCAAATTGGTCTTTCAACCATGTTGGTTTATGATGTCACACACGTGGTGGAATTATAGCTACTTTTAACGAATTTGTTTGAAATTGAATTAACGCTAGATGTTTTGCTATAAATTACAGACCTGGCATCTGAGGAAGATTTCTAATTTTTCTCAGTTATTTTGTCAATCATAGGCTTGTTCATACTCTTCAAAAATGACTCAACAAAAATGAATATCTTGACAAATTAAGAACGTGAATAACATTTGTATGTATTCTAAATAAAATATACTGAATGTGAGCTTGCTTATTTTGCTCAAGATAAGGATTTTTTGAGTCCACATTGAGTCATAGAAATAAGAAACTATCCACAGGTCAAGAGCTGTCATTCCAGACACACAACTTTAAAATGCTGTTTGCGAATGTTCGTTCTAGTCAGGTAGTCGACTACTTCAACTACCAGTAGGTGCTGTCAGAAGCAGTTCATTTGCGTATAATACACACACACCCCACACCACTAATTCTACCCAAACGTATAATACACACGCACCCAACCCAACCCCACACCTAAACCTAACCTAACCAACCAATGCGTATCACATGCACGTAAAAACTCACTTTAGCGTATATATTACACGACAATACACATGCGTGCTATAAAGACGCATTTAGTGTGATCGGGTTGAATAACCATATCTTCATGTCGACAGGCTTGTTTTACCCTTATTATTTATATTTTAAATGTTGCTCTTTTGCCTGCAATGCATACATGGAATTAATTCAAGCATAATTCTGTAAATCAAGTCTTTAAATTCTGACTCATGACCAGAGACTGCCAAGCGCGGTGGCTTTGAGAGAAAGAGGAATCTATTCTGCTATTTACTTCTGTAAAACATTACCAGGATACAGTGGTTGAAATGCAAACCGGTCAGCCATGACAGCGAATAAAGAAAGTTTGTGGCAGTGGGATGATGATAGTGAATAGAATGAAAAAAAAATAAACAAACAATAAAACGACTAAATAAAAGACGACTGCCGTATATAAACAAAATAAAACAGCATTAATTCCAGGCCTGGTCCTCTCTCATCCTTCACTGTCATCACTCCTTCTATTATCCTTCCAGAGCTCCTGCTTGGGATATTATACACAATATTTCCTCCATGTTTCAAATCAATGTGGGCCTTCCAACTTGGCAACTCGTGTATCATCTAGAATTCTGAGTTTCCCACTTGTAAATGAGACTTCACTCAGTCAGGCATGTGTTTGCAATTGCGCCCTTTTCTGACTCCACTTGAAGGGCAAATTGGTCTGTCTTTTCAGGAGGAGTGGTCATGTGACTAACTCTGAGTATTAAATGCATGAGTTTAGTCAAAGAAGTGCCACACAAATGTTCTCTGATAATGTAAATGTCCTCGCCTGTAATATGAGTAGCCGGCTCGCACATGAAACCAAAAGGCTGTCAGAAAAAGCTGCGCCCTTAAAAGATGAAGAAAAACACATACGCGCAACACACAATTTACCAGCGCACACATTGTGAATCACAGTCATTGCATTCTGTCAGCTAAGGTTGTTTTTTCCCTATGATTGTAGTGGACATAGAGGACAGTACATTTCCGCTTGGATAGCCACAGCGAGAGGTCCCTGTTGCGACTCTGAGCGTCCCTGTGCTCTGCAGGCCTCTGACATGGAGCCCGTCCCACGAGATTAGAGCCTGTGCTGCGGCGGATGATGTGAAAACTATTACTCAGTCCTTTCAGTCTATGTAGCACGCCAGGCACAGTCACATAATAAAGGATATCAGATGACTGAGAAAATGAGGGAGAGAGAAATGAGAAAGAGAAAAATGTTGGCTTGTTAACAGCGAATCAGGTCGAGACAGCAAACCAGATGCATGGGGTGTAGATAAAAGACGAGCATGGAAAATGAAATCAATTTGCGCACACACACAGCAAAAAAAATGCATTTATATATATTTTTCTTGCACCTCCCGCTCTTTGTTTGATGTTCAAGTAGAAACTATTTTTTTGTGCTCTGACAGAAGCCTGAAGAAGCTTACTCTGTGATAACTGCAGATTAGTGTGGAGCTGCATTATCAGGGGAGAAAACATGCTACTGTACATTTGTGAGCTGTGAAGCCCAAGCTGGTGTATTATACCTTCATTAACATTTCCATTCACCTCACCGGCAGTTGCTTAGCTTATGCATTACTCTTCTGGATATATTTGACCTATTTGCTGTCATCTTTGCTCATGGGCATTTGAGTCAAGCACCTGACGAATACTTGCCATGTGACTCATGACTTCAATTTACAAATCACAACACTAACTGGCCACACAAGAACGTGCACAAGTCCTATAGTAGCTACCATCCTTTAGATTTATGTTACTTAAAAAAAAAATGCTTTCTGCCCCATAACTGTGTAGATAGTTAACATTGAGTTGCAAAGTTACTTATCGTAGAATGTCTAATGAACGTTACCATATTTTCCTCCACAGTATTCAGAAAAATAGTAAAACAACCCATAAAAACATGTGACAGTGTCACTACTAAAAATACATAAGAACAATCGGTAACACTTTACTTGAAGGGGTGTGCATAAGACTGACATGACACCTTCATGATCATGACATATGAAAGAGGGTCTTTAAACTTAAAAAAAAAAAAAAAAACTTTTGCTGATAATTTACTCACCCCCATGTCATCCAAGATGTCCATGTCATTCTTTCTTCAGTTGAAAAGAAATTAAGGTTTTTGATGAAAACATTCCAGGATTTTCTCCATATAATGGACTTCAATGGGAAACCAAATGGTTCAAGGTCCAAAAGACAGTTTCAGTTGTTCGTTCATCAAAATGAACAAATCTTTTCCAGAGTCAACTCGTTAATTTTGTTTGTTGAATGAACCAAATGACACGAAAAAAGATTTGTTCATTTGGATAAGCAAGTTTGAACAGGAGAATCAAGAACGTGCGTCACAGAGCGAGGCGAGCATTTGAGCTTATAAAACTTAAACTTTGTTATTTTATTTTTTAATGAGCGATCATTTCGCTTGATAAGACCCTTATTCATCGTATGAAATTGTTTTGAAGCCTTTTGAAGCCTTTTCAGCGTCATATAGAACGCTATATGAAAAAAACGGCGTTATACTACGCACATGGCACCCATTATCGTTAATATAACACACGCTGTGATGGTTAGGTTTAGGTGTGGGGTAGTGTAGGGTAGTCTCATATTACGCTAAAAGATTTATGATGACTTGGGTTCGTGTGTTATATTAACGATAAAGGGTGCCATGTGCGTAGTATAGCGCCGTTTTGTCATATAGCGTTCTATGTGACGATAAAGGATGAGAAGGCTGGTCATATCTACTGTGATAGCCGATTAATTATCAAACTTAAGAAAGCACTTAGCTCGTTCTTCAAAAGATCTTCCTTTGTGTTCAGCAGAAGACAGAAACTCATACAGTTGTGCAACAACTTGATGGTGAGTAAATGATTGTGTCATAACAAAGACATCTCAAATGTCATATTTGCATTAAACATATCATGATTGAGTGAATGACACTTAATGACAGTTGACACAAACATGCATAAAACCTCCTTCATATTCATGTAATTTCAGTCTTACACACATCGCTTCCAGTGAAGTGTTAAGGAAAAGGGTACACACCTTCTATTACACCCAGCTTTATTATTGAATGTACATTACAGACCGAGAGGTCGTTCAGATAAAACAACTGTATAGTAAAGAATCATTAAAGGGCAATTCAGAGCTGAATGTTTTTGAACAACACTGGAAGAAAAGAGTCACCTAGAGAGCCCTCAACGTGAACATCGAAGAAACATTTTTGTGACATTTATTTTCTTCTCTGGGAGTTGAGAGTGTATTTGGCAGAGCCAGGGGGCTTGTTGCAGACATTCAGAGAGATGTGGAGTCCATTAGAAACACGCACTCTCTCCTCTTGGTGTCGGAGCAACTCCACATCCTCACAGGCGATGTCGTGAATTACTCTCAGCTCAGGGACACAGCGCACAATGTGCTCTTGCACTTAACGCTCTCGGCGGGACAGAGAGGAATCAGGTTGAATCGAGCTGTATTATACCTCCTTTTAATTTTTTATTCTTTGCACTTTGGAAGATAAATGGAGTGAACACTTTTTTTCTATTACTTTGTTGATAAAACCACACAGCCATGCTTTTTTTCTTTTAACCTCCATTTAGAAGTAGTTGTGTTTTGTAATTCATTAAACCAGACCCTCAGGACTCTAGATCATAAAACCAAACACAATTTTAGGCATGTGATGGAAATGATTAAATAACTAAAGAATCAAGACACTCAACCAATAGGCTATCTAAATATCTTTTGTAGGCTGGCATGTTTAAGTCTAGAATAAAATGTAAAAATGTGTATGTTTAAACAAATGTTTGAAGATTAATATTTAAGTTTTTGGTATTGTTTGTAAAAACACCATACACAAATCTGATTGGCTGTCTGACATTCTGTGAATACTGCTAGACTTCCTTTCTCCTCCATGACAAGCGGGTGTGATACGCTGTAATCGAGTGCTTTGTGGACAGGGGTACCCACTGCATTCCGGCTGTTCCAGAAGTGTCAGAGGGCAAACTTGTATTTTCATTCTGCAGACTATTGCAGAAAAATCTATTTTAACCTGTTGATGGGGAAAAAGGTACCTAGAACTATTCACACATTGAAGTGTCCATCAAATATTGTCACATGTTCAACTCAGTGTAACTGCCCATGTCACTCTGCATGGGTACTGATAATGTGGATCAATGAGAAAACAGTTTTGTATGAATTTGTACAAGATGATTTGTGGACAAAAAGACAATTGTTAGAACAAAAACAAAGCATAAAGGTTTAACCCCTAACCTAGAGTTCTCAACGGGCCTGAATATTATTACCCGACCCGACCCGGCCCGTAGCTTTTAAAGCCCGGACCCGATGTTTTAAAGCCCGCAGCCCGACTTGGACGCGCTCTACAATCTATTGCCGTTGCGGCGTCTATTCATTCCGGTGAAATCACAAAATAAAATGCACACAAACTTAGAAAGATTCACTTACTAGTCCATCAACAAGATCGCCAGGTCAGCATCACCGTTGCATCCAGTGTTGCTTTTTAGCTCATGCCAACGAGTGAAAAGCCCGAACCGAGTTGGACTCTTGTCGGTTTCTCACACGGTCAGATGTTCTTTTCCTTTTCCTAGTCTTCCGAGCCGCGTTTTCTTTGCTTTTTCCATCGTCTAGTATCACGTCTGAAATGCGCGCAAGTGCAGTGATGACTATTTTCAAAGGAAAGTACTGTAGCTAACGCCATGCCTGTTTAAATAAAAATCTTCACACAATAATAAATAAAACGAACTCAAACAGCCAACCAGCGGGCGGGCTACGGGTTTTGAAACAAAATAAATACCTACAAACATAATCATATGCTAATAATAGGCATCGGGTCTGGGAACCTCATGCACAATTTCTCGTATTTGAGGCGTGGTTTACGAATGCCCGGCGCCATTTATTGGGTGCTAAGAATGTCTATCAAATGCGCCTGTATGTAGCTCATAGTCAATCGTTTCAATTAGAAAAACACAAGTATTAAGTACAGTTTAACATAGATGTTGAAGTTGTTATTTGCATTGGAATTGTTTGCGCTTGTTCTTCACAAGTTAAAAATGAATAAATATTTAATTTAATGACTTAAGTGTCAACAACTTTAATCGGGTACTTGTGCTCAGTTGAAAGTTATGCTACTAAAGCGGTAGCTGTATATTGATATTGAAAAGCAACACAACTTAATGGCACTGTGACAACCACAGTAGGTCTACAGGCATAATGACAATATGATATTAATAAATACCACTTACCATTTATAACTTAAATGGACTTCGTCGAATGACGATGCCTACTAGCAGGTTGGTACTATACAACTCCGTGGCTAACATGTCTTGCCACTTTGCACTCATTCAGGTCTCAGGGACTGCCAAACAGAAGTTGGTATCGACAATTCTTTATTGCATTTTCTTTTTCAGGACACAGCTGAGCGGCAGATATTCCAAGGTTGACCGTCTCCTGTACCTGGTCGTTCTCCATTAGGGAGATTAATGGCGAGACAACAATAACGACTGGGGTCTCGCAAAGTTTAATGCCAAAAGCGGCACTTTTTTCTAAATAAACTTGCATTCTAAACTACTTAGAACTATTAAAAAGGTAGCTTCGTATCTGCTGCCATGTTGAAGATATAAACAAACTGCTTCGGTGTGCATCATCGTCTCGCTGCTCCCTCCCTGTTCTGTGATTGGTTCCTTAAATGAGGCGAAAATTTGGCCATGGTATCCAGACTGCCTTTCAGCGTGAATAAATTTGCACTGCAGTAAGGTATTATGGGAAACCCAGACTACAAATTTGTGACAAGTCGGCCAAAATGTCAAATAATTACAATGAAAGTGTAGGATGTTTGTGCATCAATACAAATTTGTCCAGGCTAAATATTAAATATAATATTACATACATTTTGCATTTAGCTGTTATATGAAAATGTATATTAAATTTTTTTCTATGTTGTGTGAATTTACGGCTACTTACAAGTCAAGAATGATTTCAATTTCCTTTAGCTGGTTGGTATAGTTAGAGCATATACCATGTTGACCAGCCAAACCTTGACCCCTTGGCCCCACACTGAAGAATGCTTGCATCATAACAGAGGTAATATACACATTTAAAGGTACAGTACAAAAATCAACCTATTAAATGTAATACTTTAGTTTAGGGTCAAATTTTCACTATTAAGTATTTGCTTATTAGCATGCATACTGGCTGTTTATTAGTTCTTATAAACCACATATTATTGCCTTATTCTGCATGAACATATTTTACATCCGTTAATCCAAAACAACTACCTTACTGACTATTAATACATAGTAATTAGAGGTTTATTGAGGCAAAAGTCATAGATCATATATTGAGAATTGGACCATAATCTAAAGTGTGACTATATATATATATATATATATATATATATATATATATATATATATGTGTGTGTGTGTGTGTGTGTGTGTGTGTGAAGGAAAACTTGACTAACATTATGTGGATTTACAGGTAATAAGTCATTTGATTTTGGGATCAGTGTGATTTAGGAGAAATGACAGCCACATTGGGAGTCTGCAGTTCACCAAGAGACACTGATAGATGTCCGTGGCCATCTGGCTTCTGGAGATACTGACAGGGACCCTCGACTGATCTATGTTCTGTCTGTGGACCTGGACCTTTCCAGCTGGGAGGTGGTCCGCTTGTTGACAGTCTGATAATGTCTTGTAGTGTTTCACTCCTGTCTTCAGTCAACTTTGCCTTCAGTTAGTTGTTTTTTTCTTTCTCAAAATGCTGGCTTTAATCAAACATGATCTGCACAATGTGCAGCAGTTTAAGGGAGCTGCTTAATTATAATAAATCAATAAATCTTAAAGATCCTGACTCTAAGATATTGATCCTCTGACTTGAGGTCGTTCCTTGCGCTTTGCCACCATTACATATTTCAAGAAGCAGATTTTGTTTTTAAATCCGATTAAAATCTACATATGAACATGCAATTGAAAGAAAAGTTGTTTGCCATTCAGAACTGGATAGAGAATTACAATACATTCTGATTCAATTCTAAAAAAAATCATATAACTGGAAAAGCAAAATTTGGCTTCCATGTCGTTCCACCATCTTGAAAAACTATAATAGCAGAGAGGGACAAAAAGTACTTGGCAAAAACGTTTCCACAACCTGTTTTCGTTCAGATCCAGCGTCACGTGACAGAAAAGCAGCTGAACTGGAGATTTGAGAGACGCTTGTCATGGCCCCGGCGAGTTTAAAAGGCAGCACTGCACGATTATTTATAATGGAGGACCATACTTATGTGAAGCCACAGGACCGGAGATTGGGAAAAAACAAGGTTTAAAGTTGGCATAGCTTGGATAACATGGAGAGTTGATGCAGGAGAAAGCTTTCAAAATAGACGCTGAACTTTCCTGCTTTCTTCTCAACAGGTAATTCAATGTTACGGTCTATATTACAAGCTTTTTTTTTCATTGCTTGGCTACTCTGCCTTTGGAAACTTTCAATTCTATCAAATATCCGTTTGTCAAGTTGCAGTTTATTTAAAATAACAAACCTGTTCACCCGACGGAAAACTCGACGACGTGCTATGAGAAGACATCCTGTCATAGCTTTTGGGTAAATCACGTAAGCAACACGCATTTGAAAAATTGAGACGCTGTTGAGCAATATTTGTTTGCATGCAAAATACAATTCCACCACTAGATGGAAGAAATTCCTACACATTGTCCCTTTAACTATATGCACACCTGGTGCAACTCATGACTCACATAACATGAGATACAGCACATGTGACAACTAGACCAGTACCCCTGTTATATATAGATTGCATAATATATGCTTTTTATTATAACATCTGTATAGATATTACACTAAATTACTAGTGTAAACTAGTGTATTTTTAAACATAGTATTAAGATTCTCTGAATGCAGACATCATATGACACAGTTGATGAGGGTTCAGAGTAAAAGTCTGGGTTGCTGTGGCTTCTCAAATGCATATTGTGGATAAATGACACAGGGAGCATTATAATAAATAACATGGGAGATTATTTCCTGTGAGAATCACACAGAGCGCTCAAAACATTGTGGGGAGCTTCATTTGGCATCAGAAACAGTCAGTTACCCTCGCAGTAGGCAGCAGCAAAGCCCTCATAATGTTCTTGCTTCCCACCGCTTTTATAAAGTACCAATTTGGTAAATGGTGCAGATGTTTCACTTTTATTGTTACCACCATCATTATTCTGTTTATTTTCCTGACTATCTATCTAAGCAACTATGACATTTAGAAACGATATATTTATATATTTAAATGCCCAGATCAAAGCAGCAGTCAGAACGGGAACTCTTGCATTCAAATTAGAGTTTAAAATTAGCCTTTCCAAACATGCCATGCAATATGGGTTTCAATGTCACATTCACAAAAAATGCTACTCACAGTTACAGTTGAGAGATTGCAGCTAAATGGTGTAAAGCTGATGTTAAAATAACATGACTTTAAAAAAACGGTGGATAAAACAGAGCCTTTATAATACCTTGATAGAGTCTCTCATTAATACTTCCAGTCACTAAATGGCTGTTGCTCGGCAGGAGCAAGCTTTTGTCTGCACAATGGTTATAGAAAACCCATGGTCTAAATACGAGAAAACAGAGTAAGAGGCAAAAAACTACCTGCTGTGTCGGACAGTTTATGCTTAAAGGGTTAGTTCACCCAAAAATTTAAATTAAGTCATTAATTACTCACCCCCATGCTGTACCAACCCGTAAGACCTTCGTTCATCTTCGGAACACAAATAAAGATATTTTTGATTAAATCTGAGAGCTGGATCACTCCTTCATAGACTGCCTAAGGGACTGGCTCTTGAAGGCCCATAAAGTCATTAAAGAAAAGGTTTCAATTTTCCATGTGCCTACAGTGGCTCAATTATAAGTTTATCAAGCGACGAGACTACTTTTTGTGCAAAAAAAAAAAAAAACATAACTAACGACTTTATTCGACTATTCCATAACTTCAATATGGGCGCATGCGCGAGAAATGAGATGACGACGTTCTTCTTCGACTACTTCTTGTCACCGGCTGCTCACCGCTTCGGAGATATTACCGCCACCATTTTTTTTATCTTTTTTTTTATCATAGCGTTTATCATTTTTTTCAGTGTACACTCTAAAAAATGCTGGGTTGTTTTAACCTAATTTGGGGTAAAAAATGGACAAACCCAGCCATTGGGTTAAAATGTAATTTAAAAATGTAAGCCAATGGCTGGAATTGTCCATATTTTACCCAAAATTGGGTTAAACACATTGGGTTATAATGGCTATAATGGGTTATATATAGAGCTGGTAAGTCCCGCCCCTTCAGCTAACCCGGCTGGACCTCTAGGTTGAAAAACCGTCAATGCAAGTGAATGAGAGAAAATAATTATTTTCTAATCCCGTTTGAATTTTGCAATGAATGTAACATATGTTGTCTGTGCATTTTTTAAATAATGGTTCATGTAAAGAATGCTACAATTTAGCGGGTAGAATTTTCATACGGTTAGACTTTGTGTGAGAGCACTTTGTGGACTACAACTCTTTCGACGTGTTTGATATACATCACCCCCACTAGCACACGGATCCCACTAAACATGCCTGTGTCTTTGGTGCACTTCATCGCCTTCTTTCAGGGAGAGGACAAACTAGTTGAGCGTGGTGAAAACCGTGATTTGTGGAGGGAAAATGTGTTATGCGGTGACGTCACATATGCGACATGTAGTCTTTCTCGTTATGTCTATTCCACAACTGCTAGCCAAAGAATCATACAATATGCTGTCAAACTCGTTACATGAGAAATTATATAAAAAATTCACAGACAACATATGTTACATTCATGGCACAATTCAAATGTATATTGCAGTGTTATTAAAAGTTGTTGCACCCAGAAATGAACTGTACTAATTACTGTTGATGAGGAAATTAATTATAGGTGGGTTGAGTCAATGGTTACAAAACATTATATTTATTCCATGTTTGTATGTGATTGTGTTTAAAAAGCACTTACCTACAAAACAGACTAAGGCAAGAAAAACGAAACAAACTAAATAGTGAACCGATGAAGAAGGACAGCTGTTAAAGTTTGCCTTCCTCCGCTCAATCTGAAATCAACCACAATGTGTTTTTTTTTTTTTTTTTTCAGTGTAATTACACACGAGGATTAGAGGACAAGTTCCAGGAAAGGCATTAGCAATTAGAACTCTGGAGGCCGACAAGGTATGTAATTATGGGCAATGTGTGATTAAGGAAAGAGGTTCGATAAATTGCATTAACATACCTTAAAAGACAGAGAGGAGATCCCACTAGGAGACCAAAAGAGGCTAGACAGATGCAAGTATTGATTTCACATTCCTGATGGAAATTTATTTGGTGGCTATAGAGGAATGAGAGCTTTTTCACACAAACACAGTCAGAGAGAGCAGAGAACATAGCAAGTTCCGTTGAAATATGACTGTAACAAAGAAAGAGCAATCACGTACAGTATGAAGAGATACAAAGAGAGACCGCTTTGGTTCATGTGCAACATTAATGATCTGAAGTGAATCGGCGTATAGAAAGAAAGGCCCGAAACTGCAAGCCACATCCAATTAAGCGCAAATTAATTCCAATTCTTGCATGCTCAGACATGCCTCGCCGTTGTCTGTACTTCACTTTGATCTCCTTGACGGTAATTTTCTCAGGCAAGCCAGGTGTGCTCTTTAATGAGCCATTAAGTTCACAAATCCATTCAATGCCAGGAAACCTCTGAGAAGTTGTCTGTAATTGATGGGATAGGCCATGAGAGCATGGCAGCGCTCATTTCTGAAAGGTGATTAAGGGAAGTTGCCTCAGTGTGAAGGCACTGCTCGCTTTGGCCCTCTTTGACTCTCTGGACAATTGCCCCAGCTTCTTGAAGTCAAAAAGGAGAAAGACGGATGGAAGATGGAGGATGGAGTGGTGTGGAGGGGGGACTGCGACAGACGCCTGGCACAGCCTGAAACACAGCTGCCGGCTTTAATCGACTTTTTGGATGGGAAGGATTTTCTCGTCCAAGGACCCAAACCCTCAAATCTGCTTAGTGGCCCACTGGCAGAGGCCTCCAATCCCACAGTCCAATGCCACATTGTAACCTGCATGCTGATGGATTGGCAGAGACATGAGATGTCTAGTAAGGTACTGGAACTACTACTGCTTTTTTTGGGTGGCAAAACCTAATTGCATGTGGCACCTCAATTATGGTGGCTTAAGAAAGCCTTTCTCAGACAAATAGCACAAAAAAATGGGCGAAACTTCTTTTGTTTTCTTTTAAAAAAGTTCATGTTTATGCTAACATTATAATAGCTGGGTTTCATATGACGTCGCGGAATACAAATGGAGGGATTTGCTGTATTTAAAAAAGCACTACAACATGTTTTACATTGTTTATGGTTATTTAAATCGATCAAACCACGAGGAGTTTTTGATCGTGTACCAAAAGTTGTTCTTCATAAGGGGGAAAATGCAAGAAATTGTCTAAAAACTATGGAAAACGGCTTGCAAACCGGACGTACTGCGGTCGGAAGGAGCCGAATGATATAATGCTTGTGTGTGCAGTGATTACTTCGTCAAAGGTGAGTTAATACAACTTAAGTGGCTATGTTTGTGTAACGTACCAGTTTACGAACTTTGTAAAGTATGTCTGTAAGATGAGATAGTTGCTGATATCTACCGCCTCGAGGGCAGGAAAACCTCAATTCAGTTGAAAAAATCATATGTTTGATTTTTTTGTTTATATCTTTCTCTTGTAATTGCGTGTTAAGTAGTACTATACGGACTTTCCTCCATCTCGTCCATTGCGCTCTTCACTCCCTGCCCTCCATCTACATGTCCTATGTCATCATATTCACGTGACTAAAACCCAGGTATTGTTGTAATTTTCAACATTTCTCAAGATACAAATTCAGCATTTTCGCTTGCTTATGTTCAGGTGCAGGTACAAGTCAAGTCAAGTCACATTTATTTATATAGCGCTTTTCACAATACAGATTGTATCAAAGCAGCTTTACAGTGATAACATGACAGAACACAGATAAGTAATATTGTTAAATGGTAAAAACCCGACTAAGCAAGCCAAAAGCAAGGCAAAGCAAGGCGACAGTGGCAAGGAACCAAAACTCCATCAGATTGGATGGAGAAAAAACCTTGGGAGAACCCAGGCTCAGTCGGGGCCAGTTCTCTTCTGGCTTACATTCATATTGTTTATATATAAATATTAAATATAAATATTGTTCATATATAATATGGAGTCATAACATATCGCCAGCGTTGAGTCGTCTCTTCACAGGCGTTGGGGCATCTGAGATCCCCGTGAGAGGCTGGATACAAACTGGACCTGACGAGCGCCATTTCTCGGGACAAACGTCCCGAGATAACAGCAGAAAGGCAGATGGGAGATAATTAGCATAGCTGATGTTCAGAATGATTTCCATTATACAGGAGTCGGTGTTAGAAAATCACTATCTCACAAACTCTCCGCAAGCCAACCATACGTGCCGAACGTGCTCGAACCGTTTGTCTAAAAGGCTGTCGAGCCCCACTGGTGCGTTAAGCAGTTTCAGCGGCAAACGGTTCTGTATGGCATAACAGAGGACTAAAAGGTAAGCATTATGTGAATGCTTGACTGAAGAGATGCGTCTTTAGTCTAGTTTTAAACTGTGTCAGCGAGTCAGAGCCTCGAACCGAATCGGAAAGGCTATTCCAGAATTTTGGAGCTAAATGCGAGAACGCCCTCCCTCCTTTAGTGGACGTTCTCGCATTAGTAGTATAAAGTCGAAATTGTGTGTTATAAAGTCAGAAATCATGCATAATAAAGTCAGAATTGTGAGATTTAAACTATTCTGAGTGGGAAAAAAGTTAGACCTTCCCCCTTTAAAATTAGTATGATAAGTCGCAATTGCGAGTTTATAACTCACAATTCTGAGAAAAGATGTCAGAATTTCAGGAATTATGTGTTATAAAGTCAAAATTGTGAGATGTAAACTCGCAATTGTGAGAATTGTGAGATAAAAAGTCGCATTTCTGTATCTTCTATCTTTCATTTCTGTATATTTCTATATCTCCCAATTCTGACTTTATATCTCGCAATTCTGACTTTATAACACGCAATTGTGAGATAAAAAGACTATTTATTTATATATTTATTTATTTATTATTCAGTGGCGGAAACAAGCTTCCATAATTTTACAAGAAAAAAGTGTTTCCAATTCAAATTTTCATGTTCAATGTTTCTTTGTAATTGTTTTGTGAATTGTTCTACACTCTATTTAAGTTGACATGTCATATTTAACTCTTTCTAACTCTCTTAAAAAGTTTTTGAAAAAAGATTTTCACCATTTTGATTTACATGCTGTTTATAGTTGATGATCATGTTATTTTACATGTGCATCTGCTTACATTTTATATTGCTTGTTTCTGCTTCTTCTTCTCCTGTGTTTTGATCAGGAGATTCTGTATTCTTTCAGAAGATGTGTAATAGCGCCCCCTTCAGTATAACAGTGAAAACTTGGAAAGCTGGAATCATTGCCTCAAAAATTATGCAAATGTTCGTAAATGTCGGTGAAAGTGTAAACAAGACTGTATGCTTCTAACAACAGTTCCAACAACACAAGTTAGCGATGCTGTTTGCTGCAACTATTATTATGGGAGATGACAAGTGGTTGAACTAAAGTTAGTAATGACAGAACTTGTAACTGGCTAAAATTGCTTTTGGGAAATGATTGTTCAACTCAATGATGAAAAAAATAAAAAAACACTTAAAGTATAACTAGCCCCGTGGAACATGTAAGCTAGAAACTGTAAGCTACACATCTACTTGTTGAACTCTGTTTTGTACAGATGATCCAACCAGAGCTCAGATTGTTCAAGTCTTCGAGAGCTAAGAAAACTTCAGTTTAGAAGTGGACCTGCAGCTTAGACTCATATTTGTTTTACAACAATTTTATCTTATTTACCTTGTCCTGATTGGTGATTTGTTTGCATATGCATAATACAGTCATCCCCTATTGAAAGAGGAAACGCTACATCCCTGATTGAATCAATACAGGATGTGATTTTCCCTGCAAATTTCATCTGAGCACAATTAGTGTGAAGAATTAATCGTAATTTCATATGGTATTCAGGATGAATAATATGCTAATTGACATACTTGTAAGCGTTATGGAGTACAAACAACCCAAGGCTTTTGGTCTCTTTCTCTCTGCATTCTCTCTTCAGCACGCACAAGTATTGTTTTAAACTGACTTAACCAGCCAATTGGGATCCATCTGCAATTTTTAATCAATTATGCACCAACAAGCAATCAGTATTTAAGCCAATTAGTCACACCTGTGACATATTACACATCTGCTTCCTGCTGTGTTAAATGTGTGAGCATATATAGAGCATATCAGTGAATAATAACCTTATCAGTGATTATGGAGCAGTCTAACACAGCCATGCCTCTTTTTCCAGACCACTGCACCTATGCGACATTAACTAGGGTCAGTAAAAATGAATGTTAGCTTTAGCAGAGAGTGTGCATACGTCTTGCTAGCAAATAAACAGTCCCTCAGATGAAAGATGAATCCATAAATAATTTGTCTTCATTTCACTTATCAAAATCTTTCGATTAGGCAGTAAGTGGTGCTATAGGAGGCATAGAAACCGCTAGCATCACCTCTGATGTCCCATTCACTTAATGATGTAATGTACCTTCTAGTCTCCACTGAATCAATGAGGTTTTTTATGGACTCTGACACGTTACTTAAAAAGTAATCGCTAACCGTTAACAGTTATGTCATCCAAATAATTAATACCTCTGGACAGCAAGATGATGGATCATAAGGTTTGGTATGAAGCAAGAACAAAAACACTTAAAAACAAACATGACAAGGCTCATTCTTCAAACTGAGACATTTTCTCTGCACACAAGCAACAATCAAATGAAGTTATATCTCTTTGTAAAGGGTTTATAAAGGTGTTCATTCATTATTAATAACTCACTTACAAATGCATTATAAATTGCTGATAAGTAGTTATAACTGCATGAATAAAAAGGGTGAAACTGGATAATGAACAGGATGATTAAATAGGCTCAAGAATTTGAGCGTTTTGAGCGTCAATCAGAAAGCTGAAAGAAGCTCAACTTTATGGTAATGAGCGGTGACGCGGTTCAGCAGAAAGCAGCGGCAAAACGCCAACAACCAATCCGAATATAGACGTCCTTCATGCTGATTCAGGACAAACATGAATGTAAACTTTCGTTCCTAAACATTAGCTCGAAGAAAATGGAAGAGAAGCTAATCATCACCGCTGCTGTGTTTCCTACTGGTTTCGTATCATTTATGACATGACTTTGTTTGCTTATAAGGACCACATGAGCACAACTTTTATTTGAAATATTTACGAACGCTCGTTTTTAAGCGGGAATGCAATTCATTTGCTCTGCGATGACACCGATTTGACCGCAAATAATAATAATAATTATAGCTAACTTTTTTTTCCGACCAAATGTGACTAAAACGGTTATAAAACGCCGTCATTATAAAAGGTTTCTTCAATGTTTCTTTTTTTTTTCAGTTTATTACATTTCATGTTGTGACACTTCTATTCTCCCTGCAACGTCAGAGCGTTCAAAGTGTCCAAAGTGTCAACAAGCTTCCCCGTACTTTTTGGTTCTTGACAAGGCGACGAGAGCTTCTTTGATGCTCAAGTCGGCGACGGTGTGAACTGTTATTTCAGCAAAAGTTGACTAAATATTGATGTGGTAATGCCATTGTTCTGAAATCTTACTTATCTAATTGTTCTAATCTAAGTTTCCATAAGGTATAAATTATATCCAAATGAAGTTGCTGCTTCAAAAGCCCAACAGATTATAAACTGAAATTATGATAATTATCAGGGATGCCCAAACTTTTGCATAAAACTCTATAAATCAAGCTGTTTAATACAAGTCTTTGCTTCTCTCTTTCTAGTCCGCTCTCTTCTAGTCTCTAATTTTTAAAAAGCAATGGTCTCCATTATTATCAAATGGAATATAATCACACTTAGAATCAATCCATGAATCCGTAATACAAGAAAGTTTCACATTATATTTGTCAAGTTTTACAAGCTTTCTTCGACAATTCTTGCAACATTTTTGATGGAAGTTTGTGTGAGTAAAAGTCAGAAATCTTTTGCCACCCATGTGCACTAATTCAGATCTCTGACTGAGTACAGATGGGACCATTTTTAACAGGTTAAAATGAACTCTAATGATGATGAGAGGCACAACCTAATCAATGCAGGTTGTCATAATTGCAGCATGATAAGTGTTTACCGTGTAGATTACACCACTGCTATGCTTGCTGGAGTGGCACTCCTTGTAGTTTTGACTTAATCAGCATATTGCGACACGAACAGCTGTCTCATTGAGTCCGCTTCAGCTCCGAGAGCACGGCAAACTGTGAGCTGATTATTAATCACTTCAACAGCCAGATTTCAATATTTCACTCTAATCAATGGCCCTATTACTTTGGTTTGAAGTCAGTGAGATCATGAACTAAAAAAGTAAAGCTCAATATAAGCAAGACAAACTCTGATATCACACTTACTATGCATGGTTTCTGTCCTTCAATGTTTTTCAACTTTCAATGTGGAACACCTGAGTTCTAATAGAGCCAACAACGCTGAAATATTGTATTGGATGAATTTCATCTAAAATAAGTCTTGAATAACTCATGAGCGTATCTTTGGGTCATTGCTGCTTGGAAAGATATTTGTCCTGTAAAATCGTGCCAAACGTTCCAGGTAAAACCTTGGCTCCCAGATCCACTCAGCACATCTGAACGCACTGGCACCATCTCAAGCAAGCCTGCAGATTACCTGGCATGTCACAAGAGCAAAAAGGATTTTCAGTTTGACAATATTGACCTAGAATTTTTTTTTTTTTCTCAGATACAAAGCCATGGAGTTCTAAAAGGAAAGTTTGGGAGAAGCTGTTTCGTCTAGCTGTCAATCATTGTGCAAGAGTATATAAATAGCTTGACAGTTCTTCTGGCATTCCTCTCTACCGGCTTCACTAATCTTATCCATTTAGTAATAAACTAATTAAGTGATCCAGAGGGAAAGTTAATCATCAAGTGAAGTCTCCAGCTCTCTATCTTGATACCAAGAAAGATATGAAAATGAAACCTCCTGAAATATTGTTAAATTGCATTCTGCATGATTGGTCAGGTGGTGTTCTCCTAATTCGACATGTTTGCCTGAGGGTTACAGCAGAACAGAGCTGGCGGGGGTTCATTGAAATTCATTTGTGTATAGTTCCCCTTTATGCTATTTTTTTGTCATTGTCATGTTTAACCTTCATCAAAGGAACAAATGGGAAAAAAATAACAAATGTTATGGTTTTATGAATATTTGTCATTTTATGAAATCTGACAAAACTGCACATGGCACAAACACAATATCTATGCATCCAGGGATTCTCTTGAAGAGGACCTATTATGCCCTTTTATAAAGTCGTGATTTTAATTTCGTTCTCTATACTAGAACAGGTTTTCCCGATTGAATGTTGATTATTTTCCTCATATTCTCCATTGTTGCGGCTCCTCTCTTCCCAGTCAGTAACGCTCTGTTTAGTTCCTGTCTCTATAGGAAGCCCCTCCTTCTGAAAGCACACCGTGCTCTGATTGGTCGGCTGGATCAGTTTCAACACACTACTATCTAACTCAACCAGGCCCCGCCCTTTTATTCTGCATATTCTTTATTCGAGCCAATTCGTTCATTTTGTTTGTTGAATGAACCAAATGACACGAAAAAAGATTTGTTCATTTTCATGAACGAGTTCGAACAGCAGAGTCACGAAGCAGAGTCAAACGGCCAAGGCGACCATTTGAGCTTATAAAATTAAACTTCGTTATTTTTTTTTTTAAAAAAGAGCGATTGTTTTGCTTGATAAGACCCTTATTTATCGTCTGGAATCGTCTAAAGCCCTTTGAACAGTTTACAGTGAAACTGTCTTTTGGACCTTGAACCGTTTGGTTCCCATTGAAGTCCATTATATGGAGAAAATCCTGGAATGTTTTCATCAAAAACCTTAATTTCTATTCGACTGAAGAAAGAATGACATGGACATTTTGCATGCATTGAGTAAAAATGCAAAATAGAAATATTTGAGAGCTTTGGAACTTTTACATTTTCCTTTTGAAATTTGACAGATATGGTCGTTATGAAATGTCATTATATGAATAAATGCATGAATAAATTCTCCTTTTGCTTTCTTAGGAGCATTAACACCGTTACTTTAAGGTCAGCTACTTGGGATTTCCATCTTGAAAAGTTTGCAGCTGTAGTTTTTAAGTGACTATTATAACAGTTTTTTTTGTGTGAATGCATGCTGAAAGTCAATAGTTTGTTCATCAGTATATGATTACCTCTCGTACGGATGAAATGAGTAATGGCTGTGTGTAGACTTGTATCAGATCAATCTGTATATTTGCTCAGTGAAGCTGCTTCCTGAATCACTGCTCTCGATTGCAGACTATCTTTAGATGGCAGTGTTTAACCACAATACAAATCCAACAAGGCCATTTGAGGCCTAAAATTATATAAATAAAATAAAATAATAATTAAAAGAAACCATAAATAAGGCTACTGCACTTGTTTATATCATCATTACTCTAGAACCATGAAACATATGCTTACACCCAGTGAACTGAAATGTGAATATTAATGACAATTTTAAGCAAAGTGCACCAAATAAGGAAATGTCAGTTATTCAAATCCACAAGTGCAAAAAAGTGTCCTTAACAATAATACAATGGCCTTATTGTGTACATACATATTGTACTTACATATATCTGCATGTAATTACATATAATTACACTGCTGATCTTCTCTTAACCATTAACCCACCCTGAAACACACACATGCCACCAAACCTGTCCTTCACCTTATAATAACGCCGCACAAGAGTTTTGCGCTTGCACTTTATTTTTCTTTACTTACAGTGTACTTAACTAAGAACGTACTGGTAATATAAAGTAACTGGGTTAAGGTTAGGTTTAGGGGTATGTTCAGGCAAGCGTGCCACCCAACCTCAAAAAATGAAGCCAAAACGTCTCGATCGCCCCCTGGTGGTCGGTCCTAGTATAGGTCATAAACCCCGCCTCCTCATATTATTCAACGGGATGTGAGACCAACTAAACAATTAAATTACACTTCACATATCCTTTTTCCAAAGATAGTTTCTGTCATTTACTGTAGTTTCTATCACTTTGATGTAATATCAAGTGTTTGTTTTTAAAATAAGTTAGTTATTTGATGCTAAAACGGTGCTGTGACATCATGATTGACAGCTGTGATGTGGTTAGTAGTTGCATTTACCTTATTTTAACGAAGTATTGCAATCAGCAGACATCACAGAAGAAGAACGGAGCAGACAGAGGCCACTTAATGAAAGTGCGGGGCGTGTGCTTACGATTGATTTAGCGAGAATGAGGGCGGGGCCTTGATTTTCGCGGCTTTACTTCCTGCTAACGACTGCGCATGACTGGTCCTGAAAACGCAAGTGCGCAGACTCAAGTCCCAAGATGTCAGTGCCATTTTGGGACATTGGCGGCTTCAGTTCTCTCCAATGGAAAAGAGCGAAGGGACGTCGTCCATCTTTTTAACAGTCTATGGTTCAGGGATTGTACCTAGTTGTTACCCAGTTATTTTAAGTACTATAATAAGTACATAGTAGGTATGGGGAACAGGAGTGTAAAATAAAGTGTCACCAGTTTTGCAATATAACATCAAGACTTTAAATACATTCCAACACATTTTAGATGTACGTACAGTTAAAGACACGTTTAAAGGTGGACCAATGTTTCATACGAAGAGAAACAAATAGAAACAGATAGAGACTCATTAAATGAAAGATGACTTCATGCTATTTAACATTAAATTCTTAACAAAAAACAACTGTGTCAAAAATGGAGTCATTATCACCAATGAATAAATGGACAAAACTAAATCACATGGGTATGGAATTTTCAAAGGTAAACAGATCATGGATTTTCATTTTTTGGGTTGAGCCACAATTTTTTTCATATTGTTCATTGGAATAAATCATATTTTCTTGATGGGCAGTGAAAAATCCTCATCAGATGTTATCAATTAGGTTTGGATGATGTTTAAACGGAGTGGACAAAGAGTGTAATATTGTCTGCAGGATATTTCTGATGAGAATATTGGGTTTTGACTTTTATAGAGATAAAGGTAATAGGCTTCTCGTGTTTCTGCTAATCCCTCTGCAGACACATATTAAACACACAGCGTCACCTGAGCCTAATGATCTGCCTTTGATAAATACCTCGGAATCTAATTAAAAGCCTGACCTCCCATAGTGCATGTTTTTCCATGAATTATTAATAAGGTTGGATTTACATGAATCACATTTATATAACAAGGTGTATAAATGTGAATCATATTTATAATTGTGTCTCTTCTCTGCAAGGGGGCTTTTAAGAGGGCAGTGAATTAAGAGAAGACCTGGTATCAGCGCTGCTGTGTGAAAAGTGTCTGAAAATGTATTCGTATTTGCATGTTTGCAGGATGGAGCAATTGAGTAACACAAACTGGCCTATAGTCACACAGAGACTTTTTAAAACATCTGAAATCCTGCCCATAAAAGTTTTGAATTAGGATGGTCAGTTTTACCAGAGAAAGTCTAATATGACGAGAACTCCCACTCACATTAAACTTCCGGGTTCTGAACTGTTGCAGTTCCAATCTAAGTTCCATATGAGGGCGCTCACAGGCGGAGTGCAGAATGAATGGAGGTCTATGGAGCAATACCCCTAAAAATCCACTTTTCTCAGGATATAATCTTTTGTCTAGTAATTCGAATGTTGTTTTCGAAAGAAGATGCAAAGAAATTACACATTACTAGGTGTTAGATTTTTTATAGTCACTTATTTGCTTTAAAAAGTCTTTTAAAAATGTCAATGACGTCATACACCTCGTACGACCAGAGACCTGCTGCTTTACGGCAATCCTCCAGTCACTGGTGAGAGAAGCCGCAAAATTTAAAAATACTACTCTTATTGTGTCACGAAATGTAGTTTTAATAGTTTTTCAGTCGACAATGTAGTTGTTTAAAGCTCAAATCTGTGGTTTATTTATAAAGAGAGCACCTATTTAAAAATTTGATCAGACGTTTTCGGAGTGTGACATCCAAGCCTTTACCGGCGTTTCAGCGCTCTGCACCCCGCCTGGATCAGCCTTTCCCCGGTTAGTGCTTCTGACGTTTGCCGCTGGTTCTTATGTCTCGAATCGTATCATTTGTTCCCTTGCAAAACGTTTTGGCTGACGGCAAAATGAAGATTCATAACTTTACTGTGGCTATTTTAATGTTGTATCCTGCTGTGTCTGAATTGTTTACTTTATTTCTTGTCTTGTGTAAATCTTCTTATACCTTTTAGGCTACTTATACTGTTATAATGTCTCTTACTGATCAATAAAACTGAAAAATAGACAGGGTTGTGTCATTTATTTCATATAGCTTATAGCCTTTTCATTAACGTTACTATTTAATTTGCTGTACTGTTTTTATTTTTATTTTATTGACTACTAAACCATTTAGTATTACTTCTCACTTTGTTTTTATTATTTGCATTGCACTGTAGTTCGTGTTACCATAGATAATGGATCCATCAGTTAGTTTTCTTATTGTGCGAAAAGCATTTTCTGTGATTGACCCGATTTTAGCAATAACAAAATATCGCAGCAAAGCTCCAAAGCGGCCAATAGGGTGTCTATGTATTTATTATGTCTATGCATTCTGCACTTTCTTTTCTCTCAAGGCATCAACAACACCGCTGACAGGTAAATACAAGTAAGTTATGAGATTTCAGTCCGCCTTAACATCATAGACAGTAAAAGAAAGCATTGGTCCTGCTTCAGATGCCGCGATGCCATCAAGCAGTGTCTCTGGTCGTAATCAGTCCTTCACTGACCAATCAGCGTCCATTAGCAGAATGCTCACGCGTTATGGGCAACAACAACTCAACCTGTAAGAAATCGAAAGGACATAAGTACTCGTTCATTCAACTTCGACCTATAACCCATGTTGGACTTGCAAAACCTACATTCAAATCTGAGATTTCTCAATGACAATCGGGTAAAAGAGACAAATTTAGCCGTTTAGCCCCATAGACTCCCATTCATTTTGCACTCCGACTATTGCCCCCAGTGGAACTATGGTGGAACTACAACCAAAAATTCGTTACAATAGGGCTTAATAGGGAGTGAACAGGCTTTCCGTTAGACGGGCTTTGGTTTTACCAAGATAAATTAGTGTGATTGAAAAGCCCATTCTCATCCCAAGACATCATCTAACTCAGGGGTTCTCAACTCCAGTCCTCGCGACCCACTGCTCTGCATATTGTGTATGTCTCCCTTGTTTAACACACCTGATTCAGATCCTCAGCTCGTTAGGGTTACATAGAGTCTATCCTAACGAGCTCTGGATCTGAATCAGGTGTGTTAAATGAGGGAGACATACACAATATGCAGGGCAGTGGGTCGCGAAGGACTGGAGTTGAGAACCCCTGATCTAACTGACGCTTTTGACCATACGTCAACATCCGACGTTTTAGGGTACCCTTTAACGTCAGTTAGATGACAAGGTACCCTAATGCCTTGTTCACACTACGTAATTTTAAAACGTCGGGCTGAACTGTGTGGTTCACACTACATGACTTGCTCTCTGTGAAATCAGGAGTGTTCAAGTTGTTTAGCTGTTCACACCACACAACACAACGTGATTGATCCACAACAGGAGGTATCTCACTACACAAGTTAACAACGCACGACATAGAGAAATAACCATGATCGGATGATAATGCAAATAATTTGTGACTCAATAAGAGCTGTTTCAGTACTATTTTACGGTCTAAATCCTGAAAATAATCAAACAAATAACGAGTTGACAAGAACTCTGTCACCCAACGATTCTATCTTGTCTAAAAACCACGTTTTGTCACAAAAAAACAAAACAAAAAAACACGCAATAAATAAATAAATAAATATTGCGCCAATACCCAGCGAAGAAGAGAACACAACACGTGAATATGGACGTCAGACAGAAACTAGTGCTCCACACTGCGTGACGATCTGCTCTGAGGAAAAAAATGCACAAAAAAAGAGAGAAAAACTAGATTTACCTGGTGTCCTCAACCCGTGCGTTGCTATGATTGGCTGTACTCATGACATCAGTGAGGTTGAGTCGCGCGACGGCTCTGGATATCTAGCAGGCTAGATATTTTTCTGGGCTCGGCGACGCGTCTGTGAGGCGTCTGCGAGCGTTTTCGCTGCGTTGTTGGCTCTTTCATACTAAAAGATTGGCAAGCGTTCATCGTCCGCTAATTCATCGTCCGAACTCAACGATTTGCAAATCGGCATAAATCGGGCTTAAAATCATGTAGTGTGAACTTGGCATAAAACGTCGTATGGTCAAAAGCGTCAGTTAGATGACGTCTTGGGATGAGAATGTGTTGGATGTGTTGTGATGATAGGGCAAAAACTGATGATAGGCTATGATGTTTGTCCATGTATCCACACGGTAAATAAAGAAACGGGAAAGTAAAGTAATAAGTAGTGAAGTTACTTTTCCAACGCAGTAACTAGTAAAGTAATCTCATTACAATTTACATAAGTAACTAGTAACTAATTACTTTTTTGAGTAACTACTCCAACACTGTTCCCTGCATGCAAATTCCATAATAAGGCATGAATAAATTCCATAAAAGCATACTGCTTTTCTACCAACTAATTCATTCCATTGTAACATACGTTTCTGTTTTTTATCAATAAATTTAAAAAAAGTTTGTTTTAAAGTTTTACTTTTGTCACTCCTCTCCTCACAGAATTGCACTGGCTGTCAGTTGCCATTTGCATCAAATTCAAGTCACTGACGTTTGCCTACAGAACAACCACTGGCTCTGCTCCCTTTTACCTAAACTCATTACTTCAGACTTATTTGCCATCCAGAAACTTGCACTCTGTAAAGTGAACATCGCCTTGTGGTGCCATCTCAAAGAGGCACTAAATGTCTTTCTCTGACCTTTACCTGGTCTGTTCCTGCAGGAGGAATGATCTGCCCTACTCAACCAGGGCAGCTGAGTCTGTGACCATTTTCAAGAAACGGCTGTAGACGCATCTTTTTCTGCAACAATTGATCCATTAATACTAACACTTATATACACTTATATAAATAATAAAACAAACTGTGTTAGATTAAACTAGGAGGGTCACAGCACTTGCATATTGTTGTCCTCTTGTCAGTATAACTGCTTCTATTCTTCTCATTTGTAAATTGCTTTGGGTAAATGAATCTGCTAATCTGCTAAATGAATAAATGTAATGTAAACTGCGTTTGAGTTCTTCACAACTCACCTACAGTGGATCCAAACACCGAAACGTGAACTTGAGAACTAAACTTGAACATAAGTTGGCAATTAAACAAACATGAAATTGAACAAGACTAAGACTCACCAAATAGAAGTTACACAAACAAAGCTAGACAAGATATGATCTTCTTCTTCTTGTAACTGGCCGCTCACTTCTTAGGAGAAATACCGCCACCTACAGTACAGCCTACAGGTGATGCATCTGGATATTCTTTTTATTATTTTTTTTATATTGTATTCATTATTTTTATTTAATTAATTAATTTATTTGTTTATTTTATTTGTGGATGTAATGCCTCACCCACCTTCTGCTGGCGCTGCATGTTCTGCTCCTCCAACTTCCACCCTGGTATGTGTGTGTCCCGTACAACGACATAACTCTCTGCTTCACTACCGCACTTCAATGCATCATTGCAGAAATCAACTAGCTAGTCACGACTGTTTACCCAAACCATATTGTGGCAAAGTGGCCGTTCAACCAAGTTGGTTTAATATGTCACACACGTGTGGAGTAATAACTTATTTTAATGAAACTGTTTGAGATATATTTAATGCTGGATGTTCTGATATAATCTATGGACATGGCATCTGAGGAATATTTCTAATTTTTCACAGTTTTTTTGCTTTAATTCCAGATTCAATCATAGGCATTTACGTGTTCCTGGTTCTGGCTGATCTAAACTATGCAGGCTAATTTTGAATTAAGGAAGTCTATAATGTGTTATGTGTATGCTAGACCAAAGAGATGTGTTTTTAGTCTAGATTTGAACTGACAGAGTGTGTCTGCATCCCGGACAATGTTAGGAAGATTGTTCCAGAGTTTCGAGTGTTAAATAGGAAAAGGATCTCCCGTCTACAGTCGATTTCGATATTCTAGGTATTATCAACTGGCCGGAATTCTGAGAGTCGCAATAGATGTGAAGGACTGTAATGCATTAAGAGCTCACTCAAGTACTGCAGAGCTAAACCATTTAGTGCTTTGTAAGTAATCAGCAATATTTTAAAATGTATACGATGTTTAATAGGCAGCCAATGCAGTATTGACAGAACCTGGCTAATATGGTCATACTTCCTGGTTCTGGTAAGAACTTGGAGCGGCAGCGTTTTGGACTAGCTGAAGTTTGTTTATTAAGCGTGCAGGGCAACCACCCAGTAGAGCATTACAATAATCTAGCCTTGATGTCATGAACGCATGAACTAATTGTGCCACATTTGTCAATGAGACCATATGGTGTAATTTAGATATATTTTTAAAATGGAAAAATGCGGTTTTACAGATACTAGACACATGACTTTCAAATGAGAGATTGGTATCAAAGAGCACACCCAGGTTCTTAACCAACAACGAAGACTTAACAGAGCAGCCATCAAGTGTTAGACAGTATTCTAGGCTGTTACGTGTGAAAGCTTTTTGTCCAATAATTAGAATCTGTTTTGTTTTTTTAGAATTTAGTGGTAGGAAATTACTAGATGCAATTTTTTTATATCAGCTATGCATTCCATTAATTTTGTTAATTGGTAAGTTTTGAAGAAATATACAGCTAATTCCATGTTCCCTAATGATATCTCCTAATGGTAGCATGTACATAGTGAATAGCAGCGGTCCTAGTACTGAGCCTTGTGGTACGCCACACTGAACTTGTGATCTATAAGACATCTCTTCATTTACTGCTACAAACTGATAACGCTCAGATAAGTATGATTTAAACCATGCTAATGCAATTCCACAAATGCCAACATAGTTTTCTTGTCTATTTAAAAGAATGTTGTGGTCAATTGTTTCAAATGCAGCAATAAGATCAATAGAGAGATACAACCGTGATCAGATGATAGAGCAAATCATTTGTGACTCTAATGAGAGCTGTCTCGGTACTATGATGTGGTCTAAATCCTGACTGAAAATCCTTGCAGATATAATTTCTTAACAAACTCAAAGACGTAAATGACATTTGTATGTATAATAAATAAAAGACACAGCTTCAATTTGCTTATTTTGCTCATGATCAGGATTTATTGAGTCCACATGTTATGCAATCTAGAAACTCTGCTACTAACCACAGCTCTAGAGATGTCGTTCAAATTACACAACTTTGCGATGCTGTTTGCGAATGTTCATTGGAAAGATGGTTTCGGGAAACATTGACACTTTGAACTGCTGATAAAGATGGAACTTGTGACCATTGCTAACAATGCTTTTGGGAAATGCACCCCTGAGCAACAAAGTAGACACATGATGGCTGTTTATAAAAGAAGACTAATGACTAACAAGAAACACCTGTGACAAACAACCATCATAATGTGACACATGAGACAAAGGAAGCACAAAGTATGATCACATGAAGGCAAGGTAGTCACATGACAAGAAACCAGGAAACATGACTAAGAATTTCAAAATAAAGGACATGAAACATAATCATGAAGCAAACCCAAAACCAAACGTGACATCTTCCAACTTGTTTTTATGGGGGGTAAACGATAACGATTCTCGGGGTCCATGACTAAGAGGGGGCCCAGAGAAGCCCCCAATAAAACTGTGGTGCTAAAAAAATATATTTGATAGTTAAAATCATTAACTTTAAATTACTCTATTTGCTGTTTCCTGGTGTTAAAAAATGAATTTGTTTAGGAAACACAAACGTCCGTGAGCCCCTCTCCCCCTCTCAATTATCATAAAATGGTTCTGTCCGCACAAATTGTATCCAGGCAACATTTTTACACTCTGATTGTGTGAGACGAACACGCTTGGACAGATTCGGCTTGAAGTCTTCCATCCTTGGATGCGATGCGCGCGCGCTGTTACAAAAACGCTGTGTACACAGCTAAGACACACCTAAGCGAAACGAGGTCTTGGTGGTCTTGCGCACCGAACTTGTCACTTTTGCCGCGCTCCGTGCGGACGCGTCGAGAATAAACAAGTCTTTACTCAGTATGCACTCTGATCGGTAAAGGAGCACTGACCTCTCCCTCTCCCCAGCCTCCGAAGCACCAACTAACTTCGCCTCCGTTTACCTTGTAAGCTGACATTAGTATTTAAACATTCTCTATGATATTTTTTTTTTAAATGACAGTCTCTTTCTTTCTCACACATATGTAGGCTAGTTATAAACTCTTTAGACTTTTAATGATTAGTGTTTTATTTTTAAAGTTTGTGATTAAGAATCATGTAAAAAAAAAATCCCTTATTTTGGGGATGGAATCTGAGAAATCTCCCTTATTTTCAATGTTCAATGTCAACAGCTATGGCGTGCACACACATTGTAGATAGATAGTTTCAGACAAAAACACAGTTGAGCTGACAAACAGCAACATATTTACAACAGTCTGAAACAGGTGTTGGCTGAAGATCTTGCTTATAATGCCTACCCTTTTTTGAAAACATCTCATATTTAAAAATTAAAAGTAAAATTAATATAAAAAAAAGATCATTATAATCTTGACAAACAAATCTAAGTATTTCCTATGCAATACAGTTGCACCATCCCAAATACAACAAAAACAGTTTAAATTGTTTCATATAGTTTTATTGAATTATTTTTAAACGGTAAAAACGGTTCTTTAACTTGCTAAGTGTCCCTTCCAATTTAAATGATTGTCTATAATCACTCCAAGAAATGTAATAGCTGACACCCTTTCTATTTCAACTTCATTAATCATTCATTTACCTATTTTATTTGATAAACGGTTACCAAATAAAACACATTTTGTTTTCCTTAAATGTAATGTTAGTTTATTCAAATCAAGCCATTTTTTAGCAGTACCATTTCTTTTTCCATTATATCCTGAAGTTGTTTCAGATTGTCACCAGAACAAAATAAGTTTGTACCATCTGCAAATAATATCAATTTTAGTACATTGGAAACCTCACATATATCATTAATGCAAAACAGAAAAAGCAATGGGCCTAGCACAGAGCCTTGGGGAACCCCACATGTTACCTGCACCAATTGTGACCTGCAATTATCTATTTTTCAGTTTCTATAGTAAAATGTTATGGTCGACAGTGTCAAATGCTTTTTAAGATCTAAAAATACCCCAACTGTGCATTGTTTATTTTCTATAGACCCCTTTACAGTTGGTAAACACGGTGACGTTTTTATGTGGGCGGAGCTTAGGTGGAGGCAGAATGAGCGCTCTGGCCGCTTAACTAATGCAAGTAAGCAAGTTTTGTTAGCTTCTTTTTTAACAATGACTGAAGAAAATCAGATTTTATCTTAATGTGTAAGGTCACTCAGTGTCCAGGACCACGATTGTTATTTTCAAAAGTTAATTTTAACGGACAGAACCAGATTGGCCGACCCGTAGCCGCCTACACGCTCGCTCACTCAATGCATGGACGATCTGACAGGATTAACATTACCTCGGTTGAGTGGCCTGACTTCGACACCTACCTTATAGAGAAACCGATCGTAAAGAGAAACTGAGGGCATATAAATCTTTAGATGCCTATAACTATGTGCTGAATGGTCCTGTACAAGACTTGTGTGTACGATCTGCAGTTCTGCCGAGCCAGCGCCGAGACGACGACAATGTAAACAGTGACATTACAGTGCGATTTTAATCATGTGAATATTTTCTAGAAATAAAATGTCCAGATACAGCATATTCATTTTACATTGATACTATCACCAAACAACACAATACGATGATATTTAATAATAATAAAAGTATTTCAAGCTCCTTATTATGTAGCCGAATCTGTGCTGATTTGCATTGGCCGCCTGCAGTTTTCACTTTGTTTTGCCTCCAGCTAGCGCCGTGACGTCACTGTGACGTCGGCGCAAAGGGGTCTATTGCATTAGATATTTTCTCCACAAAATCTATTAATGCATGTGAGGTTGTTCTATTACTTCTAAACCCATATTGTTGCTTGCTTAGTATACCATATTTTATAACAAAATAATTTAATCTTGTGTAAAATAATTTTACCAATATTTTTGAAAATTGTGAAAGCAAAGAAACAGGCTTATAATTGGAAAAGGTATGTCTATCTCCAGTTTTATATATGGGTATAACTTTAGCAATTTAATTTTTTTTAGGAAATATGCCATTTTGAAGAAACAAATTGCATATGTTTACCAGGGGTTTCTCAGACACACTCGATAATATGTTTTACCACAGACATGTCCATGTCTTTCCAGTGAATTCTTATTTATAAATGATCTGACAATTTCAATTATTTATTTTCCATTTGTTCCTCTTATAAACATTGATTGCTTATTTTACACTACCCATTTCTCTTTCCATTCTACCTTTCTTATCAATTCCTACAATCTCCCCTGCAAGACTACATGTACATGAGGCTCCAGGTCTCTACGGTAGCATTTTTCGACAAGTTAGCATGTTTCGGATAGAGCAGGGTGTAGCGGGTGCACGAGCCCGTTCTCATCCTTTAGCGTCACATAAAGCGCTTTATGACAAAACGGCGCTATACTTACGCACATGGTACCCTTTATCGTTTATATAACACGCGAACTCAAGGCGTCATAAATCCTTTAGCGTAGATGGAGACTACCCTACCCTACCCCACACCTAAACCTAACCATCACAGCGCGTGTTATATAAACGATAAAGGGTACCATGCGCGTAGTATAACGCCGTTTTGTCATATAACGTTCTATATGACGCTAAAGGATGAGAGCGCGTTGGGTGCACGGCTTTGTATTACAGAGGACAAATTACCAATGTGGACGTGGAATGGAGTTCAATTGTCAGATTGACTTAAATAAATGAGAATGATAGTCAAAATACCATAAAAGTACCATAAAAGCGCACGATTTTATGTAAATTAATATGAAAAAAGTCTCAGCTGTGTTGGGGGCCATGTCAAGATTATTTTCATGGGGCCCAAAAATCCTTAGCAGCGCCCCTGTATTTAGTGGCCAAGATATTAAAAGCCCATGAACTAAACTGAAGCCAGTTATGTTCTTTCAAAGCAAATCTTTGTAAACCCAGCAGACTGTTCAATTTCACGTTGTAGACAGGAGACGGAGGTGTACATGCTCTGTGTGGATTGTTCGTAATGCATTAAGCTATCTTTTTTTCAGAATAATTAGATGATGACAGCCCTACGCCACAACAGTATTGTGACAGGATGTCTAAGGCAATTTGTGTTGTCTACCTCCAAACAACTTTCTCACAGACTAGTCTTCCATTATGCACTGAGCTGCTTCACGTTAAATGTCAAAAGGTAAGACTACTTGTTATCTGAAGTTTGTTAAATAAAAGGAGTCAATATAGTGAATGCTAAAATCTCTCTTTTCATTAATTTTCTTGGTTACACTTTACTTGTCCAATTCTGCTAACTATAAGTATGTCACAAAGTAACTATAAGTACAACTATTGTGCAACTACGTCAACTAACTCTTATTAGAGTATTACGTTTTATTTTATTTTTTTATTGCTTTGGCTCAATTTTCACAAGCAATTGTTTAATTTTCAAAACACAGACCATCAAAAGTGCTCTTTTTTCAAACATTTCAGCACATTTTCAATTGTGTTAGTCCAAAACACAAAATCTAAAGTAACCTTTACAACATAATATGTCTTTCATCTGTATCAACTATTCATTCACAGTAACTGCCTTTCATAATGTAACCAATATCAAAATGTTGATTTGCATCTCTTATCATTCAGTTTAATACATTTGTCTATCATATAATTCAACTGATCTTAATGTTTAATCAATGAATCACTTATTATGTCTATAGATTTTCAACTGGCCTGATTGTTGCCTGCTAATTTGTAAGTTACAAACTGCAGCAAGAGCTTTTAGTCAGGAAAGACCAATTACTAATTACTTTCACCTGATGATCACAATTAGATAGACAGAATTAGCTTGGCTGTTGCAGAAGAGCTTATATACTATCATTAAGGACAGTATTCATCCCTTTCATGATCTGTTTGCTCTAGTGACATCTGGAAGATACTACAGAGTGCTAAAGACTCGCTCTTCCAGGTTCCGAAACAGCTTTTACCCAACAGCCATTTTCATGAACTGAATTCCCTCTCCCCTTCCTCTATCCTCCCACAGCTGCTTCAACCCGATCTCACGGGAATTCGTACGAATTTTCCGAGGTGGCTAATTCGTAACAATTCATATGACCTCACTGCGTACGAATTAGTAAGATTTTTGCTAAATCGTACATATTTTACGAATTGGCCAATTCGTATGAATTCTTACGAATGACCTATCCCTAACCCCGCCCCTAAACCTAACCATCACGTGGGTTTAGACAAATCATGCGAATTCGTACGATTAAGGTCGTACGAATTAGCCACTTTTTAATCACTCGTATGAATTCGTACGAATTGGTCGTGAGATAGGGTAGGCTGCTTCAGTAATTTTGAACAGACCTGTATTGCCATATTGTTGCAATAACATGCACAATACACTTTTTTAATGTTTTTATTGTTTTACCTTGTTGGTTTTTATGTGTGTTCATATATGTGGGTAATATGGATGAATATAGTTTGTTTTCTATGAGTGATGTCAAATTTCGTTTACCATGCAATGACAATAAAGGTAAAACTAAAACTAAAATTAAAACTCAGATACCATATAAGTCAGAACTGTGCGTGAGATTTTGCAATGTTCAAACGTGGAGCAGGATATACTTGCTAGAGAAAGGAAACCTGCATCAAAGTAGTGGTGGTGCTCCTCGACAAAGAGGGGGTGGTGCTCCTCGACAAAAGAGGTGGTGCTGCTCCTCGACAAAGAGGGGTGGTGCTCATTGACAAAGAGGGCTGGTGCTCTGCAACAAAGAGGTGGTGCTGGTCCTCGACAAAGAGGTGGTGGTGCTTCTCGACAAAGAGGGGGGTGGTGCTCCTCGACAAAAAGAGAGGTGGTGCTCCTCGACAAAGAGGTGGTGGTGCTCCTCGACAAAGAGAGGGGTGGTGCTCCTCGACAAAGAGGTGGTGGTGCTTCTGACAAAGAGGTGGTGGTGCTCCTCGACAAAGAGGTGGTGGTGCTTCTCGACAAAGAGGGGGTGGTGTTTCTGAACAAAGAGGGTGTGGTGCTCCTCGAACAAAGAGGGGGTGGTGTTCCTGAACAAAGAGGTGGTGGTGTTCCTGGACAAAAAGAGGGTGGTGCTTCTCGACAAAGAGGGTGGTGGTCTCCTGGACAAAGAGGTGGTGGTGCTCCTGGACAAAGAGGGAGTGGTGCTTCTCGACAAAGAGGTGGTGGTGCTCCTCGACAAAGAGGTGGTGGTGCTTCTCAACAAAGAGGTGGTGGTGCTCCTGAACAAAGAGGGGTGGTGCTGCTCGACAAAGAGGTGGTGGTGCTCCTGGACAAAGAGGGGTGGTGCTTGCTGGACAAAGAGGGGTGGTGCTTCTCAACAAAGGTGGTGCTGCTCCTCGACAAAGAGGGGGTGGTGCTCATTGACAAAGAGGGGGTGGTGCTCTGCAACAAAGAGGTGGTGCTGGTCCTCAACAAAGAGGTGGTGCTGGTCCTTGACAAAGAGGTGGTGCTGGTCCTCGACAAAGAGGTGGTGCTGGTCCTCGACAAAGAGGTGGTGGTGCTCCTCGACAAAGAGGTGGTGGTGCTCCTCGATAAAGAGGGGGTGGTGCTTCTCAACAAAGAGGTGGTGCTGCTCCTCGACAAAGAGGGGGTGGTGCTTCTCAACAAAGAGGTGGTGCTGCTCCTCGAACAAAGAGGGGGTGGTGCTTCTCAACAAAGAGGTGGTTTTGCTCCTCGAACAAAGAGGGGGTGGTGCTGCTCCTCAGCAAAGAGAGTGGTGGTGCTTCTCGATATATATATATATATATATATATATATATATATATATTAGAGCTGTCAGTTAAACGCGTTATTAACAGCGTTAAGGCAAACCCATTTTAACGGCGTTAATTTTTTTATCGCGCGAATTAACAGTCTTTTTGTCCTAGCAAACTTTGTAGTTTTTTCACATACTTTTGCAACAGGACGCGGCATGCGTCCTGATCCATTTCAGCGTCTCGCGCTCCGTCATCCACTCAAAGCCGGCTCGCAAGCCCAAACGAGTGTGTGCGGCGTGCCTAATGTTTTGTTTCCGGTCTAGCTAGATCCGCTTGCGCTTTGGTCGAAGAAGCAACAGAACGTCCTTGCGCGGCGCAAGCAATTGAATGAATGGGTTTCAGAGCGCAGCGCGAGGATGTTTTGTGCCGCACACACTCGTTTCAGCTTGCGAGCCGGCCAAATAGTAACGTTATGTTTTGAGTGGATGACGAGCGTGAGACGCCGAAATGGATGCCAATGAGATTCTGAATGTAAAGTTTACTTTTAAAAAGTTGCCAAATTGTCCCATTGACAAGACCAAAGCGATCTGTATGTTTTGTCATTATGAACTGAGCTATCATCATCGCAGCACGTCCAGCCTGAAACACCACTTGATGATGGCCAAGCAAACACACACACAAACACAGATGATGCAAATTCTCCACCCCTCGTCAATATCAGGACCTCGTCAGTATTTCTTTCACCCTTTTATTGATGGACAGTGTTGCATTGTATGAGAGATTATTTAGGCTATATATGTTAGAGTGAAATTGAACACTATTCCAATGTTATTTTCAATAATAATAATAAAAAAAACATTTGCACTAAACAAGCCAATCCACTTTTCCATGTTGATAAGTGCATTAAAATGAGAAAAAATGTAACAAAAAGAAATCAAAAGACATTAAGAATAGATAAAAATGTGCGATTAATCGCGAGTTAACTATGACATTAATGCGATTAATCGCGATTAAATATTTTAATCGTTTTACAGCACTAATATATATATATATATATATATATATACTATATATATATATATATATATATATATATATATATATATATATATATATTTCAAATGACTACAATCATTGTGATTATAATTTCAAGCAAAATAATTGTGATTGTCAATTTAACCATTATGCAGCATGATGAAAATTTGACTGAAACATAACAGGTTAAAAAAAAAACAGGTTAGGTTGACTAAATATGATATCTCCAAAGTCCATTTGACACAAGACTGACTAAATAAAGAAAAAAAGCTGACAAAATTAACACAATTTTACCGGCCATGTACAAAAAACGTGTTCTGAAAAATGCAATGATATAATTAAAATCACATTAATACACAGTGAGTACAGAAAGCATGTGAAAATGGCAAGGTTGGCATCACAGACCATGTTGTGTGTGAAGCGCTGGCTCTCCTGCAGCACTGAGGAGTTGATGTGTGAAAGTCATCCAGCGGGTCGGGTGAACCCTCGACTGATGCCCACACGCCACTCGTGAAGACAGGGCTGATGCCTGTGGCATTATTGATGAACCCTGCACACCCTTAATTGCCTCTGTGTGTCTCCTGCATATGCCTCAGACTTCTGCTGTCACACAATCTATTTCTCTCAGTGATTTGCATAAAGATTCAATGCCACAAGTCACGGCAACAGCTGGCCTGAAATCCAGGTGTATCAAAACACTAGATTAGGCACTCCATGCTTCTCTCTATATCTCTGAAATGAACCTTTGAGCCAGTTGGAGACTGTTTTTTTTTGTTCTTCATTTGCCAGCTCCTCTGAGTGAATTGATAAAGACTTTATTTCCTCATTAGCAGAGTCTGTTTCAGGGACAGGCTAATGGGCTTCGTGCACAGGGAAGAGCTTTTTAGCTTTTTTGATGCTTTTGCTATAAAAAATGTGTGGGGTTAAAACGTATTTTGCAAATTAATTAAGATTTCATACAAATTAAATTTCACAAAGTATTCTAAAAACATAATGAGAATATCAGGCAACAAGTTATGTGGAATGATAAAAAATAAAATAAAATAAAATAAAAGGCACATCAAATCTGTGCCCAGGTTCCACTTCAGGATAATGTTTGTCAAAATGTCTTGCACTCTCTTTCTGATACTTACAATTAATCCTTTATGTTACGGTGTTGCAATATGGCAACAATTCATTTCTACTCATTTACTTGTTATTAAAAAAAAGTAATATATTGCTCTATTGGAATTAAAAGGGCAGGCCTTACTGTGCGTTCACAAAGGGACGCGAATAGAGCGTCAAATTCGCGTCTGCCGCATCTAGTTTGACACTTGACCACTTCTGTGTTAATTCGCATGTCAAGAGTGAAACTGACGCACGTAAAAACAAAAGTTTGAAGCGAAAATTTACGTACGTCAGGAAGTGCGAAACCTTGTTGGCGGCCATCTTTTTTATGTTTTTCGAACATTCATCGAAAGAGTCACTGCTCTGTATTTACTCTGGAGAGCAGAACGGCGCGTGGGGATCATCGACAAAGAGTTATTAACCTGTCCTGTGATTTTTAAGTTATTAACCTGTCCTGTGATTTTTCTCTCTCACGTCCAGACACGAACTTATGCACATGTATGTTGGTTGTCTTTACATCATAATAATATTTCATATAATCTAGATATGGAATAAATAACATTTCAATACAAAATGAACATGTCTCATATATTGAAATAAAGTTTTAAGTGATAAAATATTTGCTTTGTTGTGCTTTAGAACCACACCAGGCATTAGTCATATTACAAAATAATTTATTGAAGCATCCAGATACTTCACCACGTGAGCAAGCAGCAGGCTCCTGATTGGTTAACATGGCGCGAATTAACACCAAAGTTCCGATTTTTCAACTTGGGCGGCAGATGTGAATTCCCATCAAACGCGTGAATGCACAAATAGCACTCACTAAATCATTCGAGTGTAATTCGCTTAACGCGGCAGACGCTCAATTCACGTGAACTTGCCGGGCGAATGAGGCTTATATCGCGTCATCGCGCTGCGCTCAACGCCTCATTTGCGCTGCAGGAATTTTTACACGCGTAACGTGTCTTGCATTGACTTAACATTAAAATCCTTTGTGCCTGATACGCTATTCGCATCCCGTGTGAACGCACCATTAAGGTAGCCAATGATGTGCTGTTTTTGAGTCACATGATATTTGATTGTCCCTCCAAAAGGACATAATTTTGTGCTGAACTAACATTTCCATTGATTTTTTTTAATTGGTAGATTGTTAGTTTGTTCTCTCTATGCTTACAAAAATCCATTTTTTCTTGACCGGATATCACTTTTGGCCTCTACTTGGAGAGATGAATAGCTAGAAACTAGTCATATAAGAAAATATGAAGTCATTGCTGTTATTTACTTGGAGTTCCAGTATATGGTTTACATGTATTTTGTTTTAGTGTCATACTGTACTGAAAACCCTCACAGGGCAGAGTAAAATGCACAGGCCTTGACTTATCACACACACCATGATGGACACAGGAGCATCACTGAACGAATGCTGTGCTGGATGTTGTTTTGTGCTGAGCATCAGACACCTGATAAAACCCTTTTTTCTTGACATGGGTGCTAATCTGAACTATTTTAATCTTCTTTACTGAGGCAGATCAGCCTACTTTAAAGCTAATTTGATGCTCTATGGTCATGTAGGAGGAGACTGCTGAGGAGAGACCATCTCCAGCTGCTTTTAATTTCTTACCCACAGGGGCAGAACTGGGGCACAGAAACACTTCACTTTTTTTGACAGTATGTGACATACTCTCTTGAGGCTTATATCTAAATAATTTTACCTGAATAACAGATAGAGTGGTTTAGATTAAAGGAGTAGTTCACTTTTTAAAAAAAATTGCTGATAATTTATTCACCCCCATGTCATCAAAGATGTCCATGTCTTTCTTTCTTCAGTCGAAAAGAAATTAAGGTTTTTGATGAAAACATTCCAGCATTTTCTCCATATAATGGACTTCAATGGGAACCAAACGGTTTAAGGTCCAAAGGACAGTTTCAGTGCAAACTGTTCAAAGGGCTTTAAATGATTCCAGATGACGAATAAGGGTCTTATCAAGCAAAACAATCGTCTCATTTAATAAAAAAAATAATCACAAATTTCAAGTTTTATAAGCACAATGCTCGTTGCCTTGTTCTGTGATGCGTTTGTGAATCTCCTATTCAAACTCATTCATCAATATGAACGAATCTTTTCCCGAAGTCAACTTGTTCATTCCGTTGTTGAAGGAACCAAATGACACGAAAAAAGATTCGCTCATTTTGATGAACGAGTTTGAACAGGAGAGTCACAAACGCGCATCACAGAACAGAGCAAGGCAAGCATTTGTGCTTATAAAACTTGGTTTTAAAACTTGAAAACTTTTTTTTTAAAATGAGCGATCGTTCGCTTGATGAGAACCTTGTTCTGTCGTCATGGAATCGTTTAAAGCCCTTTGAACAGTTTGCACTGAAACTGTCTTTTGGACCTTGAACCGTTTGGTTCCCATTGAAGTCCATTATATGGAGAAAATCCTGGAATGTTTTCATCAAAAACCTTAATTTCTTTTCGACTGAAGAAAGAAAGACATGGATATCTTGGATGACATGGGGTGAGTAAATTAACAGCACAAAGATTTATTAAAAGTGAACTACTCCTTTAACAGGGATATTATGGAAGTTGGAAAGAATGCCCCACATCTTACTTTGACATTTGATGATATTAGAGTTTTGTTTTGAAGGAATTTACAAAATGCTAATTTGAAACATTTTGAAATAGTTGAACCAACCACTGCATGAGCTGAGTTGAGTTTATATTATCCATCTTTCTCTTCTTTATTGACTTGGTTTCTATTTTATTTAGTTCCACACACATTATAATGAATCACAAATTGACTTTGAAATTCTAGAACTGAAATCACAAATGAATGTGTTGGGGCATGTGTCATTACCAGTGCAAAATTTTTTAAAAAATTAAAAAAAATATATAATAAAAAAAAAATAAAAGTAAATAACTTACCATATTTTTTGTTCTATGAATTCAGGGGCATTTTCCCAGTCATCACAATGGCAAAACAACAAATGTGTAACTTTTGTAGCAATTTGTACTTGTTATGGTTTTTAAGCGCAAAGTCAAAATGGTCAGATGGTCTGGTTATTTTAAATTAGGTTTATTTACTTTAAATATTGTTTGTATATGCCATTTGGGATTTTTTTTTAAAAGTCTGTGTGAGCTTGCTATAAACACTACTACTACTGTACATATGTTTGCTCACATCACAGTTGTTTCATTACAAAAACGTATTTTACACTCATTTGACTATGGAGTGGTTTATTTTAATGTTTGTCATGGTAACATCGGTGCAATTTACTCTGTTTTTACACACTGTTTTTACTCTGTTCCCTCACGCCCAATGTTCAAAAGTTGCGATAAGATGTGCCAGTGTTTTGGGATCTCTTCAGAGGCCTTTGAGTGCTGTACACGAAGCTTCGTTATCTCCCGCGGTATTTTGGTGGCGATATAACACAGAATCAATTATGGTACACAGATATGGGAAAGTATTAGTCTGCAAAAGATGCTACTTGACAGCTAGGATGATATGATGACAGTAAATAAGCCATGTACATCTCTTGATCTATAAATACCAACCCCTTGAGGAAACGGCTGCGTGTTTAGATAAAGAGTGGAAAACAGTGACAAAAAAAGCATTGGAATTTCAAATCAGGCTTGAAGAAAGGAGAACCATAATGATGACAATAATACAAATGACAAGTAGAATTACAGTGATGGGGAGCATCCTTACTTTTGCATGCCAGATATGCATGAGCTGTGGGTTAGGGTTAGGGGACGAGTTCTGCTGAGCTGAAAACTCACATGAAATATGCAAGACATAGATGTTGTCAAAGTATCTATGATCTGTGTTTTTTGTTTCTTCTCTTGTGGTGTGTTGACAGAAAAATGGGTTTCCAGCTGTTAAAAATGAACATTGAGTCTTGGAAGAACATGTCAGGTCAACGGATTCACACTTGACTGAGCAAAACTCTGAACAGTGTTAGTTCAGCCATGCTTTTGTACCATCCAATCTCATGGTTACAATAAAACATGGAACACTGTTTTTTTCTTTTCTTTTTCTTTTGACTTCATATGTTAAATGAGCTGTATGAAAGACATTTATTTCAATTAATCATAAATTGTCCTTGATATGTCACTAGACATTAAGAAATCATATTCATTTCAGTAGTCCGGCCAGGATATTGTCATTTAAAAAGTGAAGTTGCCAGCCCTTGACTGATGTTGATGTTGTCATGTTGTGATTTGTTCTGATGCTCCACCCTCCGATCGTCCAATCACAGAGTCAGTAGTGTTGCGGCATTCGGGTTGCCAGCTCTTCTCTAGTTACCACAGCTGCAGATACAGACCCGTCAGAATCGAAAAAAAATGTCTAGCGTTGCGAATATAAAAAAAAAAAAAAAAAAACAAACCTTGATATGAATCTGAAATACTTAATAAATAATTAACAGAAAAAAACTCACTGGTTTGGACTCATCACTTGTCCTTATTTTTCCAAAATAAACTGCATAAAGCTTTACTGTGCGTTCACACCGGACGCGAATAGCACGTCAAATTCACTTCTACCACGTCTCAGTTTGACGCTTGACCATTTTGTGTGAATTCGAAGGTCAAGAGTGAAACTGACGCATGTAAAAACAAAAGTTTGAAGCGAAAATTACACGCATCACGCGGATCAGAATCAAAAACCTGTTGGCGGCCATCTTTTTTATGTTGACCGAGCATTCATCAAGAGAGTCACCGCTCTGTATTTACTCTGATGAGCAGAACGGCGGCGTGGGGATCATCATCGTCGTATTTGTGTCCACCGGACCCTTCGGAGGCGAACCGTTTGGCGAGTTTCACCATTTGCTCGCTCCAGGAGCTGCGCTGGATGACGGCCGCTGTCAGCGGTACTTCCGCCTGTCCCGCGCCCAGTTTGATGACCTGTTGTCCCGCATCGAAGCGAGGATCACCCTCGCCCTCATCCATCTAATCTGTCATTTATTTTTGTTTTGATGATAAATAGAGCCAGCCTCCAAAAGTTATTAACCTGTCCTGTCATTTTTTCCTCTCTCACGTCCAAGACACGAACTTATGCACATGTACAGTATGTTGGTTTTTTCATCATCATAATATTTCATATAATCTAGATATGGAATAAATAAAATTCAATGCAAAATTAACATGTCTCGTATATTAAAATAAAGTTAAGTGATAAAATATTTGCTTTGTTGTGCATTTAGTCATATTACAAAATAATTTATTGAAGCATCCAGATCATTCCACCACGTGATCCAAGCTCCTGATTGGTTAATGCGGCGCGAATGTTAGCGCACAAATAGCACTAACTAAATCATTCAGATGCTCAATTCGTCGCAAACTTCTTGTGCAAATGAGGCACATTCACGTTGTACCGCGGCCACGTCTTACGCCTCATTTGCGCGTAGGAATTTTCTACGCACATAACAATGCATTGACTTAACATTAAAATCATTCGTGTCTGATGTGAACGCACTCATCATACTGCAAGACAAATGTCTGGCTATGCGAGACTAGGTCATATTAGACAACAGTGTGAAATGTGTAGTCTGAATAAGGTGACACCAATCAGTCCTAATATAAAACTGTACTGCGCTCTGGGACACGGTGATGTTCTTCTGTGCAAATCCATTACAAAGAATCTTTTTAAATTTTCAGATGAGTTCATATTCTGTGCAGATGGCCTGCAATGTAAATGTGAAGTATCTGCCATGTAGTACGATGTGCTGCGTGGGTTTTTCTTTTTAAGTATGCTCTCATTTGATGGGTGTGTGTGTGTAGTGTCTTTGTGTGGACTGTCTCTTGTGTCCTTTCAGCAGAACAGTAGAGACCCTCAGCTCGGGCGATTGCCATACAGAAACATGATTCCCTCAGCATGTTTTCCCCTTTGGCTTGCATTCAAGATTAATAGATAATTCCCTGTTGTTGGTGTCTCCCAAACCCTCGGCTCCCCTCCGTATAATGTGTGCTGAACACTAACAGTGACAAATGGAAAAGGACATACATTAGCTTACTCTATAGGCCACACATCACCTTCCCTGTAATGGCTTCACCTCCTGGTGATCATAGTCCTCTATTAGGTATGAGAATAAATTCGATAGTTTGTTTAAACGCAATAATGGTTTTCATCCTGCGAGTTGACGCTAACCTGTTGCCTCCGTTGTCCTATGCAAATTACTGGTTCGATCCTGGCAGTCATGATGAGTATGATGCCTGTAGGAAATATTTGATGGGATATATTTGGATTTGTAGATTGTAATATTTTCTTTCCACCCTGCTGGTGTTTGAGATAACTAGGCCAGTAGCTACAGCATTTCAACATCCAAAAAAGAAAAAAAGAAAAAAAGAAAAATGTTTCACACATGAATCTCCCGTTCCTCTGAATTAAAAACCTTGCATAACTATAACAATATCCACAATACCATGAGTAGCTAGAGATGCTCTCGAATTCGATATAGTATTAGCTGATAATCAAATTCTACCCAGCAATCCCTCAGCGTTCTCGAATGGTCCTGATTGAGGTTATTATTTGGGAACCAAACAAAAACGTTATAGCGAACGTTCCATTTAGGTTGCTTTTGGGGTTACCATTTTTATAACGTAAGAGATGTTTCTGGGAACATTCCCTAACCTCAAAGGAAAGTTCTTAGGAACGTTCCCAGACCCTAAATTTGTTTACTGGTGTATGATCTTGATCAAAAGTCACTAAATTTGACAGATTCCAATTTGATAAGGTACAGTAAAACCGCAACATTTACTGTAATTCCCCTACTTTTAGCGGTAACGAGCATGTAACTAAATATTTTTTAATCAAGTAAAGCAATTAAAATGACTGAAATTTCAATGAGATTGTTACTTGCGTATCTCGCTTTTGCTGAAAAATTAACGCTTGCAGACAAGAAGACAGATAGGCCTACTTTAACTGCTTCTGATCTTAATGATCTTTCATTCATTTAAAATATTTTAAAGTTATTTCACATATTATTATTTTTTAAGTAGCAACGCAATAGTTACTTTCCCTGGTAATTAGTTACTTTTGTAATGATGTAACTAGTAACTATAACTAATTACTTTTTTAAAGTAACTTTAAACAAATTAGTCTTTATATCACGCATGTGTATTGTCATGTAATTTATACACAAAAGTGAGTTTTTACGTGCACATGATACACATTGGTTGGTAAGGGTAGGTTTAGGTGTGTATTATACGATTTGGGTAGAATTAGTGGTGTGGGCTGCGTGTATATTACACGCAAATGAACTGCGAATGAAATGCACGTGAAAAACTATGTATCATATGCACGTAAAAACTCATTTTCACGTAAAATTACACGACAATACACAATACGTGTCATAGAGACGCATTTATGTGAGATCAGGCTGGCAAGCCACACACAATATATCATGATTTATAGATCTTAAGGACATTGAGTGACATGACAAGCTATAGGACTTTGCAACTGCACATATCTTTATGTAATGAGAGTTTTGTTGAGTCATGATACAGTATGTAAACTAAAGGCTTTTGTTACTAGTTTTTTAAGTAATATGCGTAAGGAATTTTATCCCACTCAAAAAGTCTGTCTTCAACTGTTTTAAAAGACAACTCCTTTGTGTGTGTGTGCGTGTGTGTGTGCATCATTTTCCTTTTTTCCAATTACCAAGCAAGTTCCAGACCTGACATATGAATTTCCTGCAAACTGATTTTCTGGAACAAAGGAACACCACAACAGAAATGTGATGCAATATAATTATTTTTAAACAATTTGAGACTGCATTTCCAAAAATCTCAGATGTTAGTTCTGAAGCTCATATGTACCAGTTCATTTCTAGTTGTCCTTGCATTTTTGTGTGGATCAGAACAGTTTGCATCCAGTTTTAGCATGGGCTTACAAAATAGTCCACAGGGTTTGTGAGAATCTGTAATGCTGATGTGGCTTTACGGGCAGCGGTCACTAACTGCAGCTCTGTGATTCATGACAGCAATGAGCTTCATTATGGTGATGTAGGGGGAGTTACAGGAAACGTATTGATCATTATCCCTTAAATAACCTAAAAGTTTCTCTGTGTGTGTGTGTGTGTGTTAAGAATGTAGACCCTGGATAAAAAAGCAAATAGATGGTTAAGAAGTAAATACCCCATTCATGCACATTAGATCTCACTACTATTATAATATAATATAATATAATATAATATAATATAATATAATATAATATAATATAATATAATATAATATTGTAATGGGCTATAGTAATGTATAGTAATGTAAGGGCTATCTTAGTTCTTGTTTGGTTTTGTCTCATATAATCTCAATATCAAGAACACATCTGGGCACGTTCATGCGTCCTCTGTACTTGCGTTCTAGAGGATTGGAGTCGAACTTCGACGGTTGATGATGATGTATGAGAACACAAGAACGTGAGATCGCTGTAGAACACATATTCTCAATAACAGCCAATGCTTTACAGCTGGAACGCTTGGATTGGTTTGTTCACACAGATTGACAAGTCTTGATTTACCAAGTGTCGCACTGAAACAGTGCTGGACGATCATCACTCATCCACCAGGGTCTTATTACTTGTTGTTTAGTCGGTGTACTTTTATTGTGGCGTTTAGACGAGTTGTTCTTCTGTTCAGTAAAATCACTTGTGGAGGGATTGTTTGGACCCTTGGTTAATTATGTTTTGAAATAATCCATTGCATGGCTTAAAGACATGAATACACTTATACGTAACTACAGCACGTTTGTTTAAATTCTCCTTGTGTGTGCTGCACATGTTTTGCATATGAGCTGCACACACCTCAAAACTACACACTCTGATGATGACCCTGCTTACTCGACTATCAGTGATGATCCTACACTTCTGGGGATCCCAAAACGAAAAGGAAATGTTAAATTTAAAAAGAAAAAAGAAGGTTTTTGATGAAAACATTCCAGGATTTTCCTTCCATATAATGGACTTCAATGGGAACCAAACAGTTCAAGCTCCAAAAGACAGTTTCAGTGCAAACTGTTCAAAGGGCTTTAAACGACACCAGACGACAACGATCGCTCATTTAATAAATAAATATAAAAGTTTAAGTTTGACAAGCACAAATGCTCGCCTTGCTCTGTCTCTGTGATGCACGTTCGTGACTCTCCTGTTCGAACTCGTTCATCAAAATGAACAAATCTTTTTTCGTGTCATTTGGTTCATTCAACGAATCGAAATGAATGATTTGACTCAGGAAAAGCTTTGTTCATTTTGATGAACGAGTTCGAACAGGAGAGTCACAAAAGTACAGAACAGAGCAATCGTCTGGAATCGTTTAAAGCCCTTTGAATAGTTTGCACTGAAACTGTCTTTTGGAGCTTGAACCGTTTGGTTCCCAATGAAAATCCTGGAATGTTTTCATCAAAAACCTTAATTTCTTTTCGACTGAAGAAAGAAAGACGTGGGCATCTTGGATGACATGGGGGTGAGTAAATTATCAGCAAAAGTTTTTTTATTTTTTTCAAAAGTGAACTACTCCTTTAAGTTGGCTATAAGTAACTTTGCAACAACATGTCAACTAACTCTCATTAGTAGATTGTCTGTTTAATATCTTGACAACTCTTTATTGTGATGATCCTCCAACAGACACTCTACTGACTATAAATATCTTTGAAACTGCATGTCAACTTATTCTATCCCTAACCCTACCAGTTTAATAATACTCTACTAACACTAGTGAGAGTTAGGAAAGATGTACAGGTGCAATGTTAATTATAGTCAACTGAATGTGTTAAAAGGACCATCAAAATAAAAGAGTGCTCACCACTCTTCCGTCCACTGCCCGTCCTGTAACTCAAGGTTAGTTATTTCTCAGAAGATTGTCAGCTGTAAAACACCTACAGGAAAGAGGCAGAAATAAAACATTAAATCTGTTACAATCATGAACACGAGGCATTCTCTGAGCATGCTGATAGCACATCTCGTCTGGCTGGCACGGGCGTTTGGGCATGTCAGTGTGATAACCACATAGCAGCGTGTTCACACAACTCTCTACAACTCATCAAGAGAGTGTTGCTCCTGCTTTAACCTCACCGTGATGAAAATACATGCAGAGGAAAAACGCTCAATTAAATGGGTCATTTATTACAATATCATGATATTATAAGGGTCTTAGTTTTCCTTAAATGTGATGCAGTTTGAAATATGTTCCCCTTCATTATGAGGAGACAGCTGTAAGTGAGCTATTTTTGGGTGATATTAAAAAGTCTCTCAACACTGTAGTCTTGCCCTTGTGAAACAGAGGATTCTTCTATAAAGAGTACTTATTATGGAAATAATACACTTGAAAATAACAACCTTTCGGGCAAAGGGGATGTAATGTTCTCAGACACTTGACTTGATTGAAAGTTAAATGAAAATGTATTCTAGTTTAAATTTGTATTAAATGCAGTTAGCTGAACATCTTGACCCACTTACGTACATCTTTGTTTGTAATTTTGTAATTGCTTCTATTGTCTTTGAAATGCGGTTTCATTTATTGTCAAATGTACTGACAAGCATTTATGATCAACTCAAATATTATTTAATGGAATTTCTGTTGAAACTTGAATGTTATGAATTTAAATATATTTATAATTGCACATTTGTAATGATGAAGTTACAATTAGTACAACATAAAATAACTCACTCGAGATTAAACTTATAATCAAGTTGCATGTTTTTCAGTGTGTTACATAAAATAAGTTTACAGCATGAAACATAATTTTTAAATTATTTTATTTTATAAAGTGTATTATTTAAAATTCCACTTTAAAATACATTTAAGTGACCTTTTATTATTATTAATATTAGTATTTGCAAAGTATTTTATGTACATATTATTACATATTTGAAGTACACAACAAATGCATTTTTAAAACTATTAAATGTTTCCCTGACAGCATTTTATTTTTTTAATGTTGCCAGCCCAACGCTATCTACGACCAATTCATATCGAATTCGTAACAAGTGATTGAAAAATGTTATGGGTAGGTTTAGGGGCGGGGTCAGGGGTAGGTCATGCATACAAATTCATATGAATTAGCCACCTCGTAAAATTCATACAAATTGCTGTGAGATTAAGTTGGCCAGCCTGAGCCGGTATTTTTAAGCATTTTCAGAAAACTTTCATGGCCCCAGAATATTTTGTTGTATGAATATCTGAACATGCAATTTACCAAAAGAAAGAACAGAGCCTCTGCTTTTTTAAATTTATATATATATTTAAAAATATAATTTATAATTATATAAATAAATATAATTTAAAATATATAAATATATAATTAACATTTAAATATAATTTAAATATAATTTAAAATATATAGATATATAAATATAATTTATGTTTTTATATTTTTTTTATTTACCTTCATGCATTACTTTTTATCGAAACTTGAATTCGGGTACATTTCATTAAAAAAAGCAACATTTTGAGCAAAAAGCTGAGAAAATCTAGGTTTTGTCAAAGACTACATCCACGATAATCAAAACAGATGGAGTAGATCAGTCCATCGAACATCCTAAACCTTCACAGTCCTGTAACTCGTCCTGGGTCGACTTTTCATTCAGTAACATTGGGCAGTTTCGAATGTATATGCCGTTTAATGTTGACAATCAACTTATTTTCAGATGCATCTGCTTACACATGATATTGCTTGTTTATGGATTTCTTCTCCTGTGTTTTGATCTGGAAATTCTGTACTCTTTCAGAAGATGTGTAATAGCGCCCCCTACCATATAACAGTAAAACAATAAAAAATAAATAAAAGCCATGTGGAATGGGACACATTTACCCTTTTCCACCAAAAAGAACTTGGTTCGGAACTGGGGCTGGTTCAAAGTTGAAGTTGGTTCAACTTGCGAACCTTTCAAAACCTGTTTGTATTTCCACTGACTAGAGCGCCCAGGGAACGACGTCATTACGTCACTGCATGTGTACGTCGCCATACGTCTTAGCTAGAAACGCTTGCAAGTACAACATTACTTTGGGATTATTTCTAACTCGTGTACCAAGAAGGCTTTAAAAACAATTGAAATATGTAAGTCTTTTAATCTTTTCTTTCTTTCTTGTTTTCAATTTTTTTTTAAACGCTTGCGCTAACTTCAAGCATAACAATTACAAAGGCGGACTCCATCGTGTTTCTGCAAATGTTTCTACTGGCTTTGCGATCCTATATCATGGTCAGAAAAGATGTTTAGAACACATCTAAACCCGCCCCAGCCCCGACGTAAGCATGACGTGGTAAAAGAACGGTTCTAGTCCAGCAAAGAGTTGGTGCCGCTTTGGAACCAGTTTTCCCGGCCGAGACCGGTTCTTTGGCTGTCAAAACACAAAGAACTGGTTCGTGCGCAGGCACCGGCTCCGAACCGGCTCTCAAAATGCTTTGGTGGAAAAGGAGGGTGTTTGGCTGAGCAGTGGCAAACTGGAAAATTAGTTTGAATACAATTATTATGTATGGAACAAGCTATTTTTCAGCGATTGTCTGTGAGGACTTGGAAGAATAATTAAGTCTGTCTATTTCAAACTGTTGAATTCCAGAAGAGCATGTGTAATCATACCTCTTCGAAAGCCTATTAACTGAAACCTGCAATGATCACTAACTGAAAAAGGCATTATTTGTGTTGGAGCTCTAAGATACCGTAACACATTCTCCTGATACAGTGTAAACAACAGAGAGTTTGATTATCTCCACTGCCCTCTCTCGAACATTTGCCCCGTGCCCTCGCAGCTCTGGACGAGACTTCCCGATATCTGCGAATTCTGGGTCTGTAGCTCGACTCTGCCTCCTCTGTTGGGAGCTCAAGCAACAACACTTCGCTATCACAGATCTACAGGTATACGTAGCGCCGCTAGGTGGATGCAGATAAGCAGATTCATTGACACCCGTGACCCGGCTCTCTTCATTCTCACAGCCCATTACTGAGTCGTATTGATCTGCAAGCGGCCGAGGGAGTCTGGCATGATCCAGCTCCTTATTTTAACCCAGAACTCCAAACTGGAAACAAAACTAAGCACATAAACAGGAGCTACTTTAGCTGTTTGTCTCTGTCACCGGCCCTATAATTTATAGGGATTTTTGATCCATAATTAAACTTCCCCCACTGCTGAATCTGTGTTAAATCAACTTTTAATCACACTGTGTGGTGCTACATCAAGTAGATGGTTACAGCAAGTGTGGCGGTGTAAATTTCGTCTGTGGTTCAGAGGACTTTTTTGGTTTTGGTTTTGTTCAATTACAGTGCATCACAGTACATATCCATTACATGTTCCAATATTGGATAAAATATTTAAACAAGTGATTTCAAAGGATGGAAATGATTAGCAGGGTTATTACGGTTAACTAAAAGTTGGAAAACTTAACCTAAACAAACACTAGAAACACTGACTTGGCAATAAACAGCAATAAGTTATATATTACAAAAGGCACGGCAGAACAAGAATGACAAAAATTTGGCCAATAATGGCGAAATGATTAGTGTATCCAGGAGAATAGCGGCTACACTGTGATATACGTGTGTTGTGACACACACACAGTGCGAATCATTTCTCATGTAGCAAGTCCCATCAAGCTTTATCATACTCAGACCGGCTTCTGTTTTCCAGACCGCTCATGTTGTTGACAGCAGAGACTCTCTATGTTCAGACGGGTCATTGTTCGAGCCATTACTCCAGACACAGTGATAGGAAGCCGCTTTATCAGATGTTATAGTCAGAGGCACAGGTGATTAATGAATCAGTGCTGATAGACACACCGAGAGGAATTTACTCATCCATCTGCTTACAAAAAACACCTTAGAGGAAAGATAAAATGGGTTATTATGGTATAGAAAATTGTAACATGTTCACGTTTAAAGGGTTAGATATCCCATAACTTACTCACTCTTGATCCATCGTAAGAGTATATGACTTCTTATATCAGCCGGACACAATCAGAGTTATATTGAAACACATATCCTGGAGTGAATGGGACCTGAGATTTTGAAGCCCAAAACAGGGCATCATCCAAAAGTAATCGACTCCATGGGGTTAATAAAGGCCTTCTGAAGCAAAGCCTTGTGTTTTTGTAAGAGAAATATCCATATTTATAACTTTATAAACTATAATCACTGGCTTCCGGTAACAGCCGTTCTAGAGTCGAGTTCCGCATGAACAGTGACCTCTGACCCAACACATGATGACACATAAAGAGTGAACTTTGACCTGACACATGAAGAGTGACCTCTGAGTCGACACATGATGACGCATAAAGAGTGAACTCTGATCCGACACATGATGACGCATAAAGAATAAACTCTGACCTGACGCATGAAGTGTGACCTCTGACCCGACACATGATAATACATAAAGAGTGAATTCTGACCTGACGCATGAAGTGTGACCTCTGACCCACACATGATAATACATAAAGAGTGAATTCTGACCTGACGCATGAAGAGTGACCTCTGACCCCACACGACAATCGCATAAAGAGTGAACTCTGACCTGACGCATGAAGAGTGAACTCTGACCCTACGCATGAAGAGTGACCTCTGACCCCCCACGACAACACATGAAGAGTGAACTCTGACCCCACACATGACAACACATGAAGAGTGACCTCTGACCCCACACATGACAACGCATAAAGAGTGAACTCTGACCTGATGCATGAAGGGTGACCTCTGACCCCACACATGAAGAGTGACATCTGACACAACACATTAAAAGTGACCTCTGACCCCACACATGAAGCGTGACCTCTGACCCCACACATAAAGAGTGACATCTGACCCAACACATTAAAAGTGACCTCTGACACCACACATGAAGCGTGACCTCTGACCCCACACATGAAGAGTGACCTCTGACCCCACACATGAAGAGTGACATCTGACCCATACACGACAACGCATAAAGAGTGAACTCTGACCCCACACATGAAGAGTGACCTCTGACCCCACACATGAAGAGTGACATCTGACCCCACACATGACAACGCATAAAGAGTGAACTCTGAACCCACACATGAAGAGTGACCTCTGACCCCACACATGAAGAGTGACATCTGACCCCACACATGAAAAGTGCCATCTGACCCCACATACTGAAGAGTCGCCTCTGACCTCACACATGAACAACGCATGAAGAGTGAACTCTGACCTGATCGCATGAAGAGTGACCTCTGACCCCACACATGAAAGAGTGAACTCTGACCTGACGCATGAAGAGTGACCTCTGACCCCACACATGAAGAGTGACATCTGATCTCACACATGGAAAGTGACCTCTAACCCCACACATGAAGAGTGACCTCTGACCCCACACATGAAGCGTGACTTCTGACCCCACACATGAAGAGCTGACATCTGACACCACACATGAAGAGTCACCTCTGACCCCACACATGATAACGCATGAAGAGTGACCTCTGACCCCAACCATGAAGAGGTACCTCTGACCCAACGCAACAACGCATGTAGAGTGAACTCTGACCCCACACATGACAACACATGAAGAGTGACCTCTGACCCCATGCATGACAAAGAGTATCTGACCCCAATACATGATGAATGACCTCTGAACCGCTGCATGACAAGTGACCTCTGATCCCACAGATGAAGATTGAACTCTAACCCTACGCATGATGATTGACCTCTGGGCCGCGACATGACAAATGACCTCTGACCCCATGGATGACGAGTGACCTCTGACCCCACGCATGATGAGTGAACTCTGACCTGACACATGACGTATTAATTAATGTGGAAGCGCAGTGGCATAGAACACAAAACAAAACTTTATTTTATATATAATTGAAAGAGAAATGTCGGAAGAAGCTAGTTTATAAAGTTGTATATATGGATATTTTTCTTACAAAAACCCATGGCATCGCTTCAGAACCAATCTTTATTAATAAACCTATATTAACCCCATGAGGCGTATGAATTATTTTTATGATGGATGGATGCACTTCTTCAAAATCTCAGGTACCATTCACTCCCATTATAAAGCTGGAAAGAGCCAGCGTATTTTTTAATATGACTCTAATTTGGTTATACAATTGTGTTGAAAGTCATACACACCTAGGATGGCTGGAGGGTGAGTAAAGTGCGATCATTTTAATTATTGGGTGAACTATCCCTTTAAAGGAATCATTCAACCCAAAATTAAAATTGTATTGACTCACCTTCATTTTGTTTCAATCCTGCATTTTCTTTGTTTAGAGAAATACAAATGCTCATTTCATTTTCATGCTCAGTTCAAAGAAAGGCAGCTCCGGCTGGCGGCATTTCTGCAAAATGATATTACTATTATGAACACTTTCAAAATATAGACAGTGGTGCAAAATCACATTCAGGTTAATCCAATACATATAAGCGTGAATGTTGCAGTGTTTTATAATGTTGGTTGTTATACGAATCACGGCAATTTGAAAATGAAACTTCCCGTAGGTGATGCTAAAAGGTTAATGCTCTATATAGCATTTGAACAAAAACCTACAATACCCTATTCTAAAACCTAACCGACAGTGCAAAAGCAAACATGAGATAGAAACACTTTCCATGCCATTTCTGCTGCTTCTACAACACTTGTATCTCGCCACATTGCAAATACAAAGCTTTCCTAGATGAGCAAGTTTACTACATCAGAAAAGCCACACAAATGGAGCTGGTTATAGGATGCAAATGTGAAAACGTATTGGTTAACAAATCAGACACTATGTTCTATGTGTTTGAGGTCATACAATAGTATTATGCCAGGAATTGTACAAAAGTAAGTCTTTTTGTAATTCGATAATCTGCCCCAGTAATCATGATAGCTGTTTGTGCTTTACTGAAACTAGTGTTCATTTCAACTGAAAGTGAATTTTATGTACAGGTACATTTTTGAAGTTTTGCACACACACACACAAAAAACAAAGAAACAATAATAATAATTCAGATGATCTTATTTTACAACCAGGCCTTTAGATGTCTGATATCACGGGAAAAGATTTTCTGCCAAACGTCTCTTTAGGATCATGGAACTAAGAAATTATGATAAAATATAAGGATGAATAGCATTAATTTACCGTAATCCCACACAGAGAAACATAGGTTATAGCCCTTAAGCAGGAAGAACAAACATTGCACATTACTTTCCAACTGCAGTCAATTGAATTATATACATATTTTTTATTGACAGTTACCAAAATAGATCACGTAAGGGATAATGAACATCCAGCCAGTTGTTATCTCAGAATAGGATCAGGATCTGGGGCCTCATTTATAAAACTTTGCGTAGGATAGTGGCGTACGGATGAAACATAGGACGTGCGTACGCACAGAAATATTCGGATTTATAAAACCGTGTGCAACCACATCCTACGCATTTTTCCCTTAATAAATCACGATCAATTCTAAATGTAGCGCAGCTTTTTGCGGCTTCATGTCACGCCCATAGTTGCCCATAAATAGTTCATGAAACGCCCACAAGTTCATATTCATCGATCATGTTAAACACAGAGAGGAATTTAAAAAAAACTTAACTTCACTCAATGTGAAGTAGAAGTTATTGTTGGCGAGGTGGAAAAGAGGAGAAAATGTTGTTTGGAGGGCACAGTGGGCATTACTAATGCCAAAAAGGCACTTGAGTGGCAAATGGTTGCAGACACCGTAAATGCTATAGCCTCACAACCTCGGACTGTGACAGAAATAAAAAAGAAATGGTTCGGACATCAAAGTCGAGAGCAAAAAAGCGTCTAGTCATTAATTCAATCAGAGAGGTGGCCAAGGAGTTGGGCGAAACCAACTTGACTGTCTTAATTGAAATAAACTGCAAAATGAGGGAAATTTAATAAATCATATTTTTTTCTCATATTCACCTTTTGTTGTGAAGATTATGCGTTCACTCCAATTCCTTCCATTTAATCGCCACATCTTCTAAGAGCGCAAGATCAGCTATTGTGCGTCATTACACATTGTGATGGGGCATTTTATTTCCACTTTATTTCCATTTTATTTAATTCTGCATCTGACAAGCTACAGATGTCGGATCTACTTGGAAATGGGAAATAGTTCAGCGCAAATGTAATTTCTTGCAGCTTTCTGAACGGGTGAGACATACGTCATAGCCTACGTTGTTTTATCAAAAATAAAACAAACTAAAGGCAAATGCATGAATACCATGATTCCGTAGCTGATGAAGACATTTTTATCATGAAAACAACTTTCCCCAAGTGGACAAATAATACATCTGTTTATCGATCTCATCTATAGATCTCCCTAATTATCGATCTGACTGATCTAATTGCTATATCTGCTCTGTTAGACGGACACATTGGCGAGAATATCAGTTTTGTACATTATTTCGTTTTGTTTACCATCTTATTTATGAGGATGAATTGTATAACATGCCAAAATTATTGCAGAACATATTTTAGAACATATTTTTGGAAATATGTGTTAATTTGCATTTCTGTTGCAGATCGATCAACGGTGTTCGTGGCTGTTAATTGTAAGACTTGCTTTGTGAAGTCTTTGTGTTATTTATGAGATTTTACACAACGGCTCTACAGTTTCACACACTTTCGCGTGTTTTTCCATCTGCCGACGGTGTCGCCATTTCTCATTTTCACCGTTTTTGTGCGTACGCCTGGGTCAGAGCTTGCATGAAGGACTGCACATTTTACCGTTAAGTTTGCTTTTTATAAATACCAACTATTGCGTAGAGAGCAGCGTACGCCTTCTTTTGTGCGTACGCAATGTTTATAAATGAGGCCCCAGATCTTCATCAGCCTGGAGGGGTTTATTCTGTGAGAACAACCGGCTGGATGTACAGTATGCCGCTTATTACACAACTACAATAATTAGACACGAAATATTGATCCGAGTTAAAATACTTTATTATGTCTTTAAACCCTAAAGCTTCGCGGAGAGAGCAGTTCAAGTTCAAACTACACAGACATTTCAGTCACTACACGTATACTGTCAAAACACTAATTACACAACATTTCACCACATATATAATTATTGAGATAAGAGAAACTGATTTCAGCTCTCTTAAAATCATACTTGTTTGTATCTTATCATCAACAGTGTGCAAAACAATAGTCGCAAAATGGCCGTCACTGGCTTTGTATGAATCAAGAGAGAGCGAGTCCACGATGCTGGATGACATTAGATAACTGTACACAAAATATTGATTTGACTGATGTAGCGAACCTACACAATAATAATATATTTGTATTTAAGGGGGGCCGGAATGGCCAATTTAGCTCAAAGGGGATGATTCATTGATTTGAAACGAATCTGAACCGAGTCACTTATGGAACCGAGCAAATTAATCGTTTAGAGTTCATTCGAACGGGCCGTAATTATAACCTTTTTGCAAAGATATAAATACCCAATTTATAGTGAAACACTATGTCTTAGCAAGGTAACTTTAGATCGGCAGTACAAGACATTAAATATGTAATCAAAACACAAGGCAATTCATCTTTTCAATTATATGGGAGATTTTATTAGCTATTCTAAACACATAAACTAAATCTAAACACACTCACACACACACACATTCATACAGTCGCGAAAAGGAAAGAGGGAGTTGGAAAAAGTGTGAGACAGAAAGTATTAACTTTCTGTATGCACGTAAGACAACATGACCTGAAAGGACCATCAAGCAGTAATTTAAACCTTCGTCCTTAGATAGGTTATTTAATTTACATTAAATGCACCTGATCAGTTAGAGTCTGAGGTAGGCCTACTTGCTTGCGCTTGTCTGTGCGTCAAGGGGATTCCTTTGTCTTGTTGCGTTGAAAGGGGGTTCCCCCGGCCGGTCCGCGTGGCTGGTTGTCTTTGATGTGCCTGGACAGAGGTTTCGCTGCCGATCACGTGTGATAAGCAAGCGAATGAGAGTCTTTTCCAATTCGAAGCGCGTTGCAGTAAAGACGTTTGAAAACGAGACTTTGCAGCTAACTTAACTTTGAAAACGAGACTTTCACGAAAAAGAAAATAAAGGAAAGAGATGAGAATAAAACGAGTCAGATGGCTTGAATGAAGGTGTTTGAACCCCGATCTATGGGTTCTGTCTGCTTGGTCTGGTAGAGTTGTTCTCAGAGAAAAACACAGAAACACTCTTTAAAGAGAGGCACAAACTTAGTTGCAAAACTCGAAAACAAAACTGAACTGTTTCAAAAACTGAACTGAACCGAACTGAACATGAGGTCCTTTGTTCAAAACTTTAACTTAAAGTTAGTGCAACCTCTTAGCCAATGAGAAGTGGCCCAATTCTAGGAGGTGGATCTGCCTTCTTATCATAATTTATGGTCTGTGCTCTGCCTGTGGCTGGTCTCCAGCACTAAGCAGAAAGACAAAGATCATAGTTTAAACATTATGATTGTTATAACCATAAAACGAAGCATATTACACAGATTTCGATCAAGCCATCTTTTGAATTAAGAGAATCTGATTCGTTTGATAGGAAGCACGATAGTCTCATTCACACAGAAGAGTAATATCACAATTACATGTGATCTAAGCATAATAACTCTAAACAGATTGCAGAACGCATATTAAACACACACATATATTGTATAAACACAAACTTATGTAGTTTTGATTATGAGTCCCTTGACAATTGTTCTGGGGTGAGTTATATGATTTTATATGTGAGATCTCATATCTCACCCATGAGGTTAGGGTATGTCCAACTCATGGAGGAAGAGGTCTGTGTAGCATCTCTGTCCAGGGGTCAAAAGGGTCTTTGTGCAAAGGCCTCTCGTTCCCCACTTTGGAGTCGATTTGTCTTAGTAAAACATTAAGATCTTGACATGTCCGGTTTTAGTGAGCATCTTTTGGGCCTGCAGGGCAGTAAATCGAAGGGGGTTTGGTCCGCAACGCAGACTTCCTGGAGCCTGTGTCAAAGGAATGTGAGCTCCATTCTCTTTGGGGGTGCTGACTCATGTGAATGAATCTCACGAGAGATCCATTTGATTAAGTTGTGTTTGATTCGCCTCGATTCTCTACACTGAGTTTGAATATTTTATCTGCTCACCAAATGCAAACCGTTCTTACCGAGTGTATAGCGCTGTTGTCTTCAGTGACGTGGATGAGCCTGTGTTTCTGTTCTCAGAGGATGTTATCTGGGAATAACTTACTGCTGGATAGAGCGAATGACCAATCAGAATCAAGTATTCCACAGAGCCGAGTAATGCATTCATTTAGTTTCTTGTTAAAATACCTTATATCATTGTGGGTTCATCACCAGTTTGTTAAACATGTTGGTTGTGTGTTTGCACAGATACTCAGTTGGTTTGCATTGCTCTTTTTCCCTTTAGCCAACTCCATAAACAATAAGCAATTTAAAACTAATTAAAATGCTTTAATTGGACAAGTAGTTATTTGCAATATTAACCACCTCAGTTAATTTTTTTCTTTCACTTTGTTAATTAGGAGTGTGAGTGAAGACTTGGCCGTTTCCCTCACAGCAGTCGCCAATGAACGCAGACGATGAAATTATATTTAGGAACAATTGTCAACCAAATCTCAGCTTGAGGAATGAAGATAACCTGACTGTCAGCCTAATATGCAACTGAAAGCTCGTTTATAATAGATTGGGTAGATAATACCATAATGAAATGTCAGGGGTGTGTAAAGAGCTGAGAGGCTTGAAATATACAGTACCAATTAATTTTGTCTAGCGATCAGTTAATTATATCAGTTCAAAAAAGTTCAAATAAAACAAATACACCGTCAGTTTTTACTTGTTTTTAATCCCAAGTTATTTTATCAAGTTTTAAAGTGATATACAAATCTTTCTATGTGTGTATTATTTCAACCTGTTCTCATGTAAATGCGTCTCTATAGCACGCATTGTGTATTACTGTGCAATTTATTTGCGAAAATTAGTGCATATGATATGCAGTTTCGCGTGCATTTTATACGCTGTTCATTTGCGTGTAACACACACACACCCCACAACACTAATAACCCTACCCTAACCAACCCACGCCTATCCTATGCACATAACAACTAATTTTCGCATATAAATTGCACTGAAAAACACACTGCGTGCTATAGAGATGCATTTAGTGTGATCGGGTTGATTATTTGGACTCAAAAGAGAAACCCAGATGCTCTTATCTGAGTCAAAGAAGGAATCTATAGTACTTAAAGAGAAAATCTGTTGCTCTACTCTTCTGATGACGGATGCAGATGACATTTAAATATCTACATAGGATTGAAATGACAAGCCAGCAGCATTCAGCTTTCATCCTTGTTCCTATCAAAAAAAGGATCATGCTTTTCTGCATTTAAAAAAATTGATATATTGACAGAATGTTCTACTTCAAAGTGTCTAACTTTACTTAACATTTTCATACTAAAATGGTTTATTTGCTACATCTCACACATTCTTCAGATTTGAAGACTTGAAATATCTGAAGGCCAGGATTTAATATCCGTCATATTTACAGAAGAGCACATTTTACACATGAGGAACACTGATTGTTTATTGTTCATTAATTCAAGAAGGTCCAAACTTTAAAGCTCTTGATTCTACTTGCCCTTATGAAAAAAGTAACAATAGTTATTGTAATTGTTTAACTACAGCATTTGTTAAAATAAGGCTATAATTACAGGTAAGAGCATTGATTGCTTTTTGTTACCATGATAAGTCCAATGACGATTTCTTTTTAATCTATAGCATTTACATATAGTATAGCAAAGCATTTGTGAGGCCAGAACACACACAGCCTTGATGCGGATGGGCTACAACAGCAGAAGACCCCACCGGGTACCACTCATCTCCACTTCAAATAGGAAAAGAGGCGACAATTTGCAAGAGCTCACCAAAATTGGACAGTTGAAGACTGGAAAAATGTTGCCTGGTCTGATGAGTCTCGATTTCTGTTGAGACATTCAGATGGTAGAGTCAGAATTTGGCGTAAATAGAATGAGAACATGGATCCATCATGCCTTGTTACCACTGTGCAGGCTGGTGGTGGTGGTGTAATGGTGTTGGGGATGTTTTCTTGGCTCACTTTAGGCCCCTTAGCGCCAATTGGGCATCGTTTAAATGCCACGGCCTACCTGAGCATTGTTTCTGACCATGTCCATCCCTTTATGGCCACCATGTCCCCATCCTCTGATGGCTACTTCCAGCAGGATAATGCACAATGTCACAAAGGGAGGGAGTCAAACCTCTAAACTAATTTTGGTGTTATTGGGTGGATTTGGCCTATGCACAGTAATTATATTATCATCATTAATTATATAATTTCAGGGTCAAACCCTAAACTATGCAAAATGTCCAGTGTACTTCACAGCCTGTGACTTTTCCTCTATATGGCAAATACATTTTTGTTCAGACATGAAGATGATTTAAGTGATATTTGTTAAATTGATTGACCTTGTAATCCAAAGCGACTTGCATTGCATTAAGGTATACTTTTAAAATGTTCATGTTTCACTATTAAACCCATGCTAGTGTCATACTCACCCGCAACAATAACTTATTATCAAAGATGAAGTTATATATTTTCAATACAAATGTTTTAAAATAATACAGGACTTAAATATTGTTCTCGTGTCTGAACTTTGAGGGCCGTGGCGATGTGTCCTTGAGAAAGGATTTATCTCTCCTTCCTGTACCTTTTCTCTCTTTCTTTGTCACTCAATCCCCTCCAATCACAGCGCGCAGATTTTCTAATATCCATTACTTCTATATCGAGGTCAGTGCAATCCTACTGGGTCTGCCAAAGAATTGGCAGGTGCCGATAAGAGCTTCACTCCAGACACTGTAATAAGTTAACAAATCCAACTATGACCCAGAATCCCCTGCGCTGCTATTCCACATCTATTTCCATAAGCCATTACAATACACCTGGTGTCATATGAGGAAACAGGAGCGCACAAAACATGTTCATCCACAGATGTCAGAGAGCTGGATCCGGGATTACTGATACACTACAGTTAAGGTGCTGTGCCGAGGATTGAAGTAAAGCTAACATGCTGTTATCTGATTTCATCTCTGTGTCGGAAAAGAATTTGGACTTCGACTCTGTCACTTTCTGTCTATATGACTCAAACTTGAACTCCTTTTACGACAAAAAGAGAACATTATAGCCAGAGCTGCTTCTCTCTGTTTATATAAATGGGGTGAAGTTAGACGAGCGGATGTACACACTCTAGTCTATACTATACACACTTATTATAGGTGTGCTGTTATGATTCATGATAAGACCAAAACATGGTTTGGAAAATGGATTGCGTAATGAGTAATGACCCCACCCCAAAAAAGATGTCCATGTCTTTCTTTCTTCAGTCGAAAATAAATTAAGGTTTTTGATAAAAACATTCCAGGATTTTTCTCCATATAATGGACTTCATTGGGAAACAAACGGTTCAAGGTCCAAAAGACAGTTTCAGTGCAGCTTCAACAAGAACAAATGATCGCGGGGCTTGATAACCACTGATTGGCTGGTGGTGGTTTGCTATTGGTGGATCTCTTGTGAGTGACAGGTTATAGCCCCGCCCTCGTTATCAGAGAAGAGATGTCGCTGTTATTCTGATTCAAGATTACCAGGAACATGAATTTAACACAATAATCATGTGTACAGATTTACAATAAACACTGCAATATTTCTTCAAAGAAAAATCAATTTTGATTTCACATTTCAAAATTAAACTGTTTTATTGTATTTTTGATCAAATTAATGTAGTTTTGGTGAGTGTAAGAGACAGCCATCAAATACATTAAGAAATATTAATTAGTCCAAACATTTGACGGTAGTGTATAGAAAAAAAATGAATCTAGAATTGATCTAGAAAAGTAGATTTGTTGACAGCGCCCCCTGTCTGTAACACTGAGAGCTGCTGAATATCCTCTTCCCGTGTGAAGCCTGATCCGACTGATATCGCATGAGTGTGGCTGTTTGGAGATGTTTGTCATTGTTTGCAGAATTACCGTAAATCCAGATAATCCATCCACTGAGCTTCTTACACACCCGAAAAGCCACAGACTGTCAGATCACAAAAGGTAGTTTTAATGTTGGGAAAATGAGCTTCGATTAGCAGTTTTCAAGATGTATTAGACCAGAAGTGTATAAATCAAGCCGCTTTGCACACAGTGTTTCTTGCTATAGAAGTCATGAAGATATGAGTTAAACATTACATGTGATTTGTTTTGACTGTAAATGAAGCATGTGTGAAATATCTGGAAAAAATACTGGACAACTTGATTTTCACAAGGTTCATAGATTATCATTCAAACAAGTGTCTCCGTCAGTCGTCTAAGGGTTGCGTTAGGTAAGGAGTGAGTTACAGTAACACTCTTATGGCAGCAGATAAGTGTGTGACACACAAGCTCTCGGTTAAGAGACTCTTCACAGAAACACTTCTTTCTCTCCTGCTCTTGAAAAACATCTTTACAAAAAAAGAGTGAAGGTGGACCGTAGACGAGCAGGAGGAAGACAGTTAATCCCAAATACTGTATGATAGGAGCATCGGAAATCAATAAAAAGGACATGTTGCACTCAAAAACACATGAGGGGACTTAAGAAATGTGTATTAGTAGCAACCAATTTTTGGGGTCGGTGAGACTTCTTAATGTTTTTGAAAGAAGCGTCTTATGCTCACCAAGGCTGCATTTATAGATATATAAAAAATATCGGTAATATTGTGAAATATAATTACATTAAAATAACTGGATGTTTATTAGTCATTACTCCAGTCACATGCTCCTTCAGAAATCATTATAAAGGTTACATTGGCTACATTTCTGTGAAACTCCACTGGCAAGAAATGTCAAAACCCGGAAGACTAATTCGCCTGTGGTTCCCTGAGGATTTCCTTATGGGTTTTTATAATGAGGTTTCTACATTTATGAGTAAAATAAAGTCTGAGGAAACAGAACTTGATGATATGTGGAGGTTTTGCTCTACAACATAAACTGCACACAGCCATATTGAAAACGCAAATATTGAAGCTGTTGTTTATTTAACCCTTTGAAGCACAAGCTATGGATACCCCTTCTTATGCACAACATGGTCTAAAAAAAACCATTCATTTTCTATGTTATTTCATGCATGGCTTGCCATTTTTTTCTTTTGAAATCACTTTATTTGAGAATTTAATATTTCATAATCTATAAATTTCATGATTTATGAATATTCAAAATATCTTGTTTTCAATTATCACAAATTCATATTTTAATATTTCCTAGGTTTTGTGTTAATACATCTAAAATGACCCATCTAAGCAAGCGTGATAAAACAAAACAGAAAATAAATAAATAAATAAACTTTTTGTTAAAATAACCAATGTCACAGTTGTTTAGATCAATATACTGAAATATACATGTTGGCCACTTTGTCACACATAACACACATATAACCGATAACACTGAAATTTAACACGCTAGCTAACAGTATTAGACATGTTTCTCTTTTGCACTAGTAATGGATTTCAAGGTCCAGGTAACCTTAGCCTAAACGTTCAAATATTTTCTGTGACAAAACAATTATAAAATAAAACTTACATGCATGAAATATACAAAAGCAGACAAAATGTGTGGCAAGTGAAAAGTTTTCTGTAGTAAATATATTTATTCTATTTATTAATATCAAAGGTTCCTATATGGGTCATTTTTGACCCATGTGTGTAAAATTGGTATAGAAATACAAAAAAAAACAAAAACAAAAAAAAAACAATCAAACAAAAACAAGACGTGTTTGTTTATAAACTAAGAAAGTATGTTTCATCAAAAAAACCTTAATTTCTTTTCGACTGAAGAAAGAATGACATGGACATCTTGGATGACATGGGGGTGAGTAAATTACAGCAAAAGTTTTTTCTTTTTTTAAAGTGAACTATCTCGCATTTAACATCTAATCATTTCCTTATTCAGTATCAAATGGGGTAGTGACTTCAGATGTTAATTGTGAGCGCATTACTCAGCTGATGCAGTAATTCGATACTTTAGCTCTTCATTCTCGCACAGATTATTCAAATAGTTTGACACAAAAGCACAAGGTTGGAAGACTGCAGTTTACACTTAAAGCACCTGGAATTTTAGAGATCAGATTTTCGATGAAGTACCGTAATGGGGCTATAAGATTAGCATGCTAATTTAGGACTATATGCTGCTAGCACTGATAACTTTTCACTTTCTGTCATTGCCATCAGTGGCAGTATAGTTGCAATGGAACAATCCTTCTTAAAATGCATAAAGCTCATGTTCACTTATATGTTCACACTAAAAATCCAACAGGTTTTAAATGCTTATCCTTTTGAATAGGGCATATTGTAAATAAGAACCACTATTCTAACGCGTTACCCACAAATGTTATACAGTATGTATTGTCCAGTCATGTGGCCAAACAAGGACACAAAACAGTGATTAAACAATGAAGGTCATGTAAAAGTGATTGTCATTCCAGTGTAATACAGTTCCCCTGGACGGAGAGCAGTATGGACAGATTTTATCCTTTTACTGAACAATATAGATGACTTTTATAGGAAATTATCTTTTTAATGAGCTTTGGTATTTTATTATCACATAAAACTGTAATTGGACTGACAATCTGGTTATGTTATTATATCTGTATAAATCTGGTTTTGTTCATTTAAATAATCTTTGGAAAAACGATTTTTTGAGCTGTAGTTGAGGATCTGTCAGCTGAAATGACCTTCTTTAGTAAGTAGCCATGTTTCCATCCACTTTTCAATCGAATTATCTGAAGTTCGGTTAAAAACACATGCGAATAAAGCTGGTGAAAGTGTGTTTCCATCCAACGGCTTTAAAGCGAATAAAAACCTGTACATAATGACGTCACATGCTGTTTTGCAATCAAATTGGTATATTGAATTGATTTGAGACATTTTAAGGTGTTTCCATTAATTTTCGCACTGAATCGAACAACATTCAAGCAAACTTTTGCAAACAAAGTTTTGTTAGACAAAACGGATTGCCATCTACCAACAAATGATCAAGTATTTCACAAGTTGTAGCCTAATAATGCTTATGTGCCAGCTGATAGCGTCATATGTATGGGATAATGTGTGAGGCGGTTGTTAGCCTGAAGGGTTTGTATTCGCTATAACAACCACCTCGCTATCTGCTTACATGTAAATCAAACAAATAAATAAATAAATGAATCAATAATTTGACACAAAATATTGACTTAAAAACGAGTTAATTGATTTAAAAACGAGTATTGCATCTGCTAAAGAAAATAGTCTGTTCCGTCTCTGAACTGTGTCCATGGCAACGGTGTGTTAGCAGCGCCGCAGTCTGTTAACCAGAAATAACAGACCACATTATACATTAGAACTCAACCAAGCAACGTAAAAAACAAGCAAAACTAACCTAAGAAAACAACAACGCTATAAACATTGCTATGATGATGACGATGCACGTACATGCCCGAACGACAGCGGAGGCGACTGTAGTGTGGGAACGACAGCGCTCCATCAGTTCTGGGAGATCCTGGTTCTGAGACACTTCACGGAAACCCTGTGGTTGAAGCATTTTTTTTACTTTGTCCAAATGGAAGTCAATGGAAACATGGCTAGAGTCTTAACATGGCATCATGTAATTCAAAAGCAGTGTTGCAGAAAAGGCAATGTTTTGTTATTCATGTTTCAGGTCACATTGCACCTTCAGTGTAGGAGCGTCGGCTCTCTCATAAAGACATCAGGCCGAGTGGTGGTGGAGGTAATAACAATGTTCATGGAGCCATAAATCTGTTCCATCTAATGATGTGATTCACCTGCAGAAGCAGTTTGATATGTCATGGTCCCTGCTCTGTCATTTCAAGGGGATACAGCTGGAACAAACCTCTCTCTCTGCTATGAGAGAGTCTGATTTACCGTGCTCTCCTTCTTCTCTCGCACTACGTTAAGAACACGAGCTACCGATGCCAGAAAATAATGGCAAGATATATGTTACCATCCTTGCAGCGGGACCTCTCTTAGCCGGGTGATTTCTACAATCAATATTCAAGTCTAGATCATATTAGCTTTCTAAAAAGTGCTGTCTAGGTGCAAATGTCAGTACATCTATGGTCCAGATGAAGGTTTTAGAGAAGAGAGTGTGATCGATGGTGGCAACACTTTTTCAAATCGTCGGATCTGTCAAATGGTGCATACACACAAAACAGTACTCATACTAACTTAGACTCAAACAACAATTATTTAAACATAAAAGTGATACTTTGACTGATTATAAATAACTACACTGAAAAAAGGTGACATTCTTATCATATTTTTTGAAAAGCATGGTTTTTGATTTCAACCGGTTATATACAGTTTGTATAAAAGCAAATAATTAAAGTGGGGGAATACAAGAAATGATTTAATTTAAATGGAATATTCACTTGACACCAGAGTGTTGATGTGCAGAACACATATCCTGGCTAGATTTATAAACAATATTATGCATATAAAAAAATATATGAGAAATATAATATGAGAAAAAAAAGGATAATTTTGGTCCAAAGTACAGTTTAAAAATTGCAGGGTTGTTTTAACCCAACTTTGGGTCAAATATGGACAAACCCAGCTATTGGGTTAAATTTTTTAATTACATTTTTAACCCAACATTTGAGTTTGTCCATGTTTGGCCCAAAGTTAGGTTAAAACAACCCAGCATTTTTAGAGTGTATTATTTTTTTCCAGTGTATTAACATGTTTCCAGGTAAAATAAAAAGAAGCATTAGAAACAGTACTCTTCTAACACTTGAGAAATATAAATAACTACATTATTTAACAGGACAGGGTTTAAAGTGCACCAATACATTCCTTTGATGTGGCTAAATATGCACTTTTCCCATTTAAAAATCTAAATGATATTCTAAGGAATAAAGATTATATTTTGGTACATGTTACAGGATAAAAGTATAAGTAGCATTCAATAGGAAATGATAAATCCCCAAAATAGTCCATAAGGTAAGTTCTGCATTTCTATCTTTCATTAGGAGATGGTAAACCAATAGTGGACCGGCACACGCCACTTATGGGATGCTATAGTGAGGATAGCACACATATACATTCAAACATACAGTGTGAATAGACAAACAACAAAACATAACAATAATTTGCCAAGTGAAATCAAATGCAGTGATGCCAACATCAGCACACTTCCACAATTAAACTTGGGATAGTTGTGAAACGGACGCTTCCTGGCCCGTTTTGAAGGACACATCCCTCATCGAGTCGCCTGCATAACTGGCCTGTACACGCTGAGACTGTATAAACGCCTGTGATCGCTGGTGCTTGCCAAACACACTGAAGGGCACCTTGGCTTCTTGCTGTTTGAAAGGACTGCAGATGTCCCTCAGAACTTTAACCAAACACAAAGTTTTCATGGTTTGTCCTTGTGACCTGCATACACTGTGTATGATTGCTAAGTTGGAGAGGATGATCGTTGTATCATAGTGACATAGTGATCATTAAAATTTGCATTAACCTAGATTAATAGCTGTTTGTTCATTGCTATTTAATGAAACCTAACGCATTCATTCATGTTGAAGTGAAGTGCCACTGAAGTGCCTTGAAACGCGTAGTTTTGTTTGATGTGTTTCCCACTGAAACAGGAAACTAAGGCGGGACATATTGAAAGGCTCCTCCCCCTTTTCAAATAGCCAATAGCGTTTCGTTTACCTCACAGACTGCAGTCGTACTTGACCACACCATGGAAGCGAATCCGAGCACTGATAATACATTAGATTCAATAGTAGATGTGTGGGTAAGTGCTAGCGATTTAGCTATTAGCTATTTAGCATTTAGCCATTAGTCTAAATGCTAAATAGCATATAGCTAGGTTTGGCCAGGTGGTATTCATAGCATAGGGGCGGAGCTTTAGATTCTAAAGAGATTTTGATTGGACAGGAGATGTGATGAGAAGCTAAAGTCCACAGTGATGTCATAAAAATCTGTGATCCACTTGTGATCTCAAAAACTAAAAGTTTTGTATGCTTATATGAAGAGTTCACATTTGCAAATGGTCAAAATGAATGGCAATGAATTGGCAATGGCAAAATGAACTTAAATATACAAGCTTGATAAAAATTATCATTCTAGAAGAAAATTTCAAATGGCACTTAGAGGCTTTTGCATCTGAACTCTTCATGTGCACATTTTGCCATTTTTTGGAATACACCACTTATGCATAACCTTAAAGGGTACCTATTATGGAGTTTTGAAAATTGCCCTTCATGTATTGTGTAACATAGATCTAAGTGAACGAAAACATCCTGCAAAGTTTTAAAAATGAAAGTTCACCGTATACAAAGTTATTGTCTCTCAAAAGTAAGAGTCGACTCTGAATCTCTGATATGAATCGTTCAACGAACGATGCTTTTCCTTTGTCTAGTTGACGTCAACTTGACAAGTTATTTGAATAAGAAACGCCCACTTATTGCGCTCTGAGACGCCAGGGAAAACCGGAAAACAATCATGTCGACGAGGCGCTGTGTTTTGAAGTGCGATGCAAAAGCGAACTTTTTTCATCTGCCAGGAGAGGAGCATTTGAAGACTAAGTGGCTACAGTTCATATATACAAGTATACCACACAAGTATAGCCCAAACCTTGTTCTGTGTTCGCGTCATTTTGAAGATGATTGCTTCACAAACCTAAATGCTATAAAGTATGGATTCGCGAGCCGGCTGATACTGAAGGAAGGATCAGTACCGAGTTTATTCCGACATACTCTGCACAGAGAATACCAATCACAACTTGGCTAGGTCATCTGACCAATCACCGCAGATTAGCGTCACGCAAAGGCGGGTTTTGGAAAAAGGACGATTCATATGGGAGTCGGTGAGCAAGGTAAAAATAAATGCATATTATAAGACAACAAAAGGGTTTTTGTCATTGCATGCTTGTAAAACTGTTGTTGGGGACTCCCAGAACAATATTAGGAACATTTTAAATGCCATAATAGGTACCCTTTAAGGTTAACATATTCATACTGAAAGCTAGAAAACTTACATTTTGATTTCAGGGGGCCTTTAACAAACCTTATTTTAAAGATTAGCCAAGCACCTGAAATGGATCCTACATTGGTCACACCAGGTATTTTATTTCAGTTAAATAAATTGTCATTAGGACACACTTAAGGTTTATTTTGCCATAATTCCCAATTCTGTATTTTTTAACAGGCCAACGCTACAGTTACAGTGTTACAGTTGAGTTAGTTGTGTCACCACAGAAAGCTTAAGGCTTTTCTAAATCAGTGGCTAGCATGACCCACATGCAGCAGAGGCAGCAGTAAAGCCCAAGGGAAAGACCCCGTGCATTGACACACACACACACGCGCTCTGAAGATGTGGACTCTCTGGACGCTCTTCCCCGAGAGCCTATTAGTCACATAAGTCTGTTACACTCGTTAATGACTGTCCTTGAAAATAAAATTGGCCACACACGTGGAGAACCTGACCCTGCATTTTGTCTTTTTTTTACAGTGTTCTAATATATCTGAGCAATTCGTTCTTAATACATTAACAAATTAAATAGCATCCTATAGTACTTGGTAAAATTACTAAGCAATTAAATTACATATATATGTGTGTGTGTGTGTGTGTGTGTGTGTGTGTGTGTGTGTGTGTGTGCATGCTCAGAAAAAAAAAGATACAAAAGCTGTCACTGTTCTGTTCCCAAGCTGGGGCTGTTCCTTTTTAAAAGGTAAACTTTTGTCCATTTTAGGCACCAATATGTACATTCTAGGCGCTAATATGTACATTTTAGATGCTAATATGTACATTTCAGGTTTTAGGTGTTAATCACACATTTTGGTGTTAATATGTACATTCTCAGGCGCTAATATGTACATTTAAGGTGCTAATATGTACATTTTAGGTGCTATTATGTACCATTAAGGTACCGATATGCAGCCTTTAGGTACAAAAGTGTAGGCTACCTTTAGAAAAGGTACAGCCTCAGTGACAGCTTTTGTGCCTTTTTTTCTGAGAGTGGTGTGACGTGTGAACATACATTCACATTTATATGGGAACATGGAACATATATTGCAGTAGCTTGCAGTAAGCACTAATTACCAATAAATGGAAATGTATTATGTAATATATAGTATGTTCCCATATGTTTTTGTTCCGAATGGGGCTGTTCAGGGGGTTAAATCATTTTGAGTCTGCAGAAGTCATTACAAGTTGCATTTTTAGTTGACATGTACAGTGTATATATATATATATATATTCTCTCAGTTATAGACACTTTAATTCTGTTGCAACATACTTTACATTTTAGGTGTTTCAAAAAAGCAAAGCACAAGAACAAATTCTCAAATTTACATTCAACTGCTTTCAAGTGAACACCAAGTAAATGCGAAGCCAGAATTCAAGGGCAAAACAGAACAGCATCTCTGAAGTTCACCTCCAGCTGCTTGCTGCCGTCTCCCAGGCCTCCTGCACTCTGCCTTTCTGATGCTCACAAGCCGCTGCGCTAAATCCAGACCTGGCCACTGCTGATAAGGACTTTCCACGCTTCTCAAAGTCCATAAGCTTAGCATGTAATGGGAAGGAGCTCGCTTTAAACTCCAGTTTGAGGACAGGACAGACGGCTCTCCTACGAGCAGTTCCCATGAATTGTAGAATTGTGCAATAACAAGCTGTAAACATGACAGTTTGATGGAGCTCTCGATTGCATAGTTATCATTTGGCAAAAACTGGGTGGTGGAATGGAGTGGAGGGGTAACACGATGCTTTGTATGATCCGTTTTTTTTTATTTCACTTTGTGTTGTTTGTCGTGGGGCGTTAATGGCTTGTGAAGTTTTTGTCATCGCAGTGGAAAGGGTTTGTATAATTGCGATATGACTGCTGTCCATGAGGCGGTGAATGGAGACTGTGAAATAAATGAGGCTGTATTCTTAAGCTGTCACCCCTCACACAGTTAATTTATTTTATCAGGCCCATCTTTACGGGGGTTCTTGGGTAAGCCAAAATCCGTTCTTAACAACACCTGTCACTCCTGGAGCCACGACGTCACTCGACTCTGAAATCTCAAGGTTTAGCTATGAGACTAAACCTCTCTGTTGTTGCACTCAATGAAAGAAGGAAATGTGAACTGAAAACTTCTCAGTATAGTCTGTAGTCTTTAATTTTGCATACTAAGCTTTAAGAAATGGCATGTGAATAGTCCACATTATCATTTTTCGGTTTTGTGTAAAAATATCTTAAGATTTACCAGTGTAATTAAATAATCACGAGTTGAGCAATGATCAAGCAAGGGAAATCGTGGCAGTAATTACACTGGAAAAGGAAGGTCAAGTCAAGGCCGCTGCAACTTGTCTCATGAGAAATATACAAAAATCACCACCATGTAAAATAGTTATGATGTGATTCACACAGATTTATGATTTTAGAAAGAAGGACCTTCTCGTCATCCAAGGCCATTCCCAGTCTTTAATGGACAGGCTTGAACAAATACCTCTTGCTTTTGTAGGAAATTCTTCTTAGCAAACATGTAGTCATAATGGTGTCAATTGGTGTAATGTTCCCAGGTTTAACAATTCATAGAGTATAAATGTTCAGCCCGTTCTCATCCCAAGTTGTTATATATGCACATGGCACCCTTTAGCGTCAATATGAGACGCAGATATATTTGGGCCAGAAGGCGCCTCCTAGTGGTCTAACCCTAACCCTACAGACCTAAACCTACCCATAACTCGAACAAAGCTGATGCTAAAGGGTGCTATGTGCGTTGGATTTAGACGAAATTTCAAAAGTGTCACTATATGGCATTCTAGTATGCGAACGCGTTGAAATGTTTAGCGGGAGTGACTTACTTTCGATTTCCAGTGAAGTTGTAGGCAGTGGCTAAAGGCTGCAAAGAACCATACATACGCAGAGAACACAGATGCCATACCATAAACAGTAAGGGATCGTAGTGTGCTGGGAGTACCAATGTGAAAGTGTCCACCAGTATATAGTCCAATAAAGTCATAATCCAAATCCTGTTTATCATGCGGCTTACTTCATACTGGTGTATATCCTATTAACTGTCATGTGATGGCTCACATAATACCCGTTTACTCTTGGTATTAAGATGCATTTTGGTTGATCGGATCACAAGTGACAAGCGACACTAAATACAGGTGTAATTGGGGTCTAACAATTTTTGAGATTACAATTCCAGAGGTAGTTGGAAGCGCATTGACCGGAGTGCTGATGTAGTATAGACGCTTGTGGTCGAATGTGTTCGAAACAGCCACAAAAGATTGTCTACTCTCCGTTTAATGACCTGATGCGGAAACATTATGAGAAGTGCGCTAGCCAGACGGGATTTAAACTGTCTGCTAAAGACTCAAGTTTGGTTTGAAGATGAAAAATGTACCAAGCACAATGTTCTCTCACCATTCCTGATTTATAACACTGATAGTCTTGCGGCTGTCAGAGCAAAAACTAAAGCTGCTGCTCTCCCTGCACGTTCATATGTAAATTGAGTAAGCTTATTTCATCCATTAGATCAAAAACTCTGAAAAATCCCACATGTACCCACCCATAGAGCCATAGAAGTGGTGGAAAGTGGATTAAAGAGACGGATTAAAACACCAGGAGTAAACAGGTATGTGTCTCCCTCGTCTACATGTGATCCAATCGACCAGAACGAATCTTTAAACCAGATGTAAACTAGGCCTTAAAGGTGCGATGTGTAATATTTATGAGGATCTATTTACAGAACTGCAATAGTAACTATGTGTTCAGTGGTGTATAAAAACCTTACTCAATGAAGCCGTAATGTTTTTATTACCTTAGAATGAGACATTTATAGCTACATAACCACGGGCACCCCCTTCTATGAAGGTTGACATATTGTGACTGTCATGTAGCTGACAGTGAACACACAACGCTACAGAGCGCGTTTCGTCACTACCTTGAAAGAGAGCCGCAGACAGCTAGAAGCTAGCCATTAACACAGTGAGTAGTGACTTTTCCCTGGTCAGTGGTGTAAAATATGTAGTTGGACAGTTCCACTTAGTTCTTCTCCCTCGTTGTGTTATGGCTTTGACAATCAGCTGATTAGTACGATTGATTGTAAAACAGTAACGTTACAGGAGTCACCAACCCCGTTCATTGCGGTCGTCAAGTCCATCTTGGAAGCATTTTAAGTCAATTGCGAAAAGTATTCAAAATCAGAGAAAAAGCCATTGTATGTAGTAAATGGTGTTTAGGGGATGCGTAGGTGCAGCGCGCTGTTCGTCATTTTTGTTGCGCACCTTTGCAATCATGCGGATGCGTCGAGTTTAAACAATGCTTTACACTTTAACCAGCTCAGCCACAGTAACAGCTCATATTAGCCAGCTAAACTTTTACAACACTGTTGGAAAAAAAATTTAGTTGGATACTTGCACGTGGTTCTTCTCCCTCGCTGTATTATGGGTTTGCTATGCGGGGAGAGATTTGCTGGTTACGTCTGTGAGACAATCAACTGATTACTATTATTATATTATAAATTAAGACCCTTGATCCTCAGCTGACTATGGCTTTGTAAACTTTATCCATGATGTGGTTTATAATGGACTGTGGTACAGAAACTTGGCTTACTCTGGCTATTCTCTGCTGTCTCAGACGATGATATGTTTGTCCCGTTTGAGCCACCGTAACTTCTTCGAAAGGGAGGGGTGAGCATTGGGCAGAGGCATTAGTGAAACCGAACCACTGGATGTTGGTAAAATCTACACACTGCACCTTTAAAGACACACAGTAAACACTCAAATGATAAGAGGAATATAATGGATGAATAAAACTCTATTGAACATACAAGTATTTGAAAACATCACTCCTGTATTCTTACAATAGTTATTTTGTTAATAGTCATCCGTCAATTCAATCTGTAGTTTTCTTAAAAGCCCTCAGGCTGACAAAAATCTTCAGCGTCAATCACTCCAGCTCATCGTCTTGTTAGCCAATCCTGAGAAAAGAAGAGGCAGAGACAAAACAAACAACGCAACAGCCCAAACAATTCCGTTTTTACACTCTTCAAGAAGCCAGCCAGCAAACATATAGTTGTATCTGCACATTAAATCAGGATAGGAGAAAGTATTTTAACATCAAAAAAATATAAACATCAGATGTGCTTGCCTTGCTATTTGTCAGGCGTCCTGTAGCCGTGCTAAATGCCATGGTAATGGATTTTGCACTACATTCTGCCAAAAAGTGGTTTGGGTGGGCTGAGATAGATTAATGGTTTGCCATTTATCTCTCTACGGTCGTGGAGTAAAATGTCATCTCATCCTTTGTTTAGGTCAACTATGCTCTGAAAAAGAGATTCTGGATTCATGTGGGACGCTACAGCCAGCATGCCAGTGAGTTTGTGTCTGTCTGGACTATCAGATGATTAAGAGCAATGCAATTAACTCTTTCCCTGCCAGCATTCTTTATTTTATTTTAAGTTGACAGCCAGCTCCATTTTTGATAGTTTTCACTAAAATCTCATGGCCCCCAGAACATTTTGAACCAACCCTCTTCTGTTTTAACAACACTTGAATAAAGCTACATTTTGATAAAAAAAAAAAAAAAAACTTGAATAAAGCTTCATTTTGATTAAAAAAACACAGATGGAGTAGTTTGAGTTCATCAACACCCTAAAGCTTTACAGTCCTGCTGTAACTCGTCCTGAGTCGACATTTCATTCGGTAAACATTGGGCCAAAGCTGTTAAATGTCGATGATCGCATTACTTTACATGTGTATCTGCTTACATATGATATCACTTGTTTCTGCTTCTTCTTTACATGTGTTTTGATCAGGAGATTCTGTACACTTTCAGGATATCCGTAATAGCGCCCCCTACATTATAACAGTGAAAACTCTTCGTTGGCGGGGGATTCTGCCAGAATTCCATTCTAATCTTTGTTGAATTATTGATTTACTTAATAAATTCATGACATTTGACGAAGACTTGCTTATTATTGTGTGAGGAATAGATGGACAAGATTAAATAAAATTCTTGATATCAAACCTAGCTCTCCTCGGCATATTCATGTGAACAAATGTTCATGTGAGGAACATTTGTTGATTTCAACTCACTGAAGCGTAATTAAATTTTAGTCTGTATATCATTTGACTTTTAAAGACTTGGAATATGTTACCTGGGTCAAATGAACTAGCTTTATGAAAATGTTATGGTGCCTTCTTCTTTTGTTAATCCTCAAAAGCATCAACCCTATCAACTCTATCAATTTTCAATTATATATATATATATTTTTTTTTTCTCTGTAGGGTTTGAATCACTGAACAAGAAATACCTGACAACAAAGTTTGAGATTGAAACTGACCACAAGACAATCTCGAAAGTAAGAAAAAAAGTTATCTGAGACACACACACACACACAACAAAATGCATTGTTATTTCCCCATACTTTTTCACTTTTGCCAATTTATGCATTATTTATGGGTGGGTTTCATAATAAAATCAGCCTGAATCATGTAGGAACGCGATACTCCAGAAGGGCATGCCTGTAAACAAAAACTTAAAGCAACAAATGTTGCATCAGTTTGGAAAATGCACAAAATGTCAAGGTGTAACTCACACAACCCTCTAGCACAATGTGTTTCAGATAAGGCTCTTGTTGTTTAGTTTTTTATTCGAGTTTACACTAGTTCATATGCTTCCCTCACTTTAGTATTGCAATCTCTGTTGAATCTTTGTTGTGGTACTGTGCACAAGCAAAGAAAGAGAAATGATCTTGCAATATGTTCAAAGATAATTCCATGAACCCAAGAAAGACCTTTAAGAACGCCGGATCAGTGAGTCTCTCTGGGTCTCCTGCAATGTTTCTTACTTAATGCTGGCCACCCATCAGAGAACCGCATCTAACCAGATTTAACCATCAGTGAGAAATCAATAAATGTTGAACACTTAAGTAAAATTGAAAAAAGCTACATTACTTTCCATACTTAATGTCCCTTCCTTGACCCTGGGAACCAGCTATTGACTTTATGCAAAGAGTATTTCAGGACTATAGCCAAACATTAATGCTGTGTTCACCAATCTTGATTCACAACCCACGTTGAGGGTCATAATATACCATAATGTACAAATATATCCGAAATACCAACATCTCCATCAGAGAAACCTCCAGCAAAAGTGAGCCAAAGAAAGCAATCGGTCTGGAAGAGAATTATTTAACAGCATCAATCAATAAAGCATTAATCTTTCAAGATTTGAGGTTGATGTTTCAGGGACTGATCGTAAGTAAATCCGCTGCCTCTATCTCATTAGAAAGGGTTTTAGATGTATCGCGAGTCCATCTGGACATGGCCTTGTGTTTTCATTAAATTGTTACGAAACACATACTGTATAGAAATGTATAAATGAGAGATGATAAGGGAACTACGATGAAACAATACATTATTGACTGTAGCTCTTATAAACGCTTCTTATGTAATCATACTGTGATATCAATGTGTCTTTTTTTGACACAGTCAGAACGGAATTATCAAAGTATACATTTTATCAGTTCATGTATTTTTCGGAATCATTTCTGACCCAGTGGTTGTGAGCACAGTGACTAGGGTTGGGTATCGAGAATCGAGTATCGATTTGAACCGGGACTAACTTCATTTTTCCCGGAATTGTTCAAAAGTTAAAATTTTGATTCCTAGTTGCGATATTCACAGTCGGTTGACCGGAAGAAGAAACCGCTGAACAACACCAACGAAGAAGCGTCTACCAGAAGTGTTGGCATAACCGTGCAAGTCGAACATGAGTAGCTTACGTCGGCGGCCCAAAGTGTGGCTTCTCTTTTCTAAAAATAACGAAATCTCGACAAAATGCAACATTTGTGACAAAAGGAGTATTTGTGATGGAAGGAGTATTTCCTTCAGAAAGATCGTTGGTTAGCAAGGTTAGCTAAACTTTTTTGACCCTGCCTCTTAAAAAATCGTAATCGAGAATCGTTAGCAACCGGAATCAAAACAAGGAATCGGAATCGTTCAAATTCTAAACGATACCCAACCCGTAACAGTGACTATTGAGTTATCGGAACACAATAGAGTTATAACATCGTATTTTCAAAAGACTAATTCAACCAGAAAGGAAATTTTGTATGTCTTTCTAAATTTACTACTGTCTTCCAAGGAACACAAAAGGTGATTTTTAAAGGAACATCCTGGCCTTCTAATGAAAGTTTTGTCAATCTCCAAAATGACAAAGCACCACAAAAAACAATCCATGTAACCTTGTGAACTATTTTCTTTTAAATTAAGTTTTGATATTTCAGGATGCCCCTATTCAAATAGAATGGACTTGGTGTTGGATGCCCAAAATAGCTACCGCTGAACTTTCCTTGAAATGGACAACTCCAGACCCAGAGCATTACTCCGAGGCACGGACATGACTCCAGAGCTCACCGCTGACAGAAGGCCTTGAGGACTGAGCAAGCCATCGCCTCGGCGCCCGAGCCTCACAAAATGTCTGACAAAGTGTTTGAGCCAGCATCAACATGTGCCGCAGTGGGATTACTGGTGGAGTTTGGGGGAATGGAGGAAGACCCCGTACACATTATTATTATGCACTGGATGTTTGCATGAATCTCAAAACCCCACTGGTTTCATCCAGCTCAAAGTCCGAACTCGTGAAATTGATTGAAAAGCCATTGATTACTTGTTTACTGTGAAAAAGTAGCATTGATTACTAGTAGTGTTGATGAAACATTGATTACTGTGAAAAAAGTAGTTCTCCAGCTTTATTCCAATTGACAACATATGTCCCTTGGTTATGGGCCCTATTTTTAACAATCTAAAACGCAAGTGACAAAGCGCAAAGCGCAAGTAACTTTGTGGGCGGATCGCATATTGGATCCAATAGCGCTGTTGCTATTTTCCTGGCGGGATAAATGCCTCTTGCGCCTGGCGCAAATCTAAAAGGGGTTGGTCTGGAGTAGCTTCATTATTCAGGTGTGGTTTGGGCATAACGGAAATAAACCAATAAGAGCGTCATATCACATTCCCTTTAAGAGCTTGATGAACGAGGTGCGCTTGTTCTATGGTGCAATTCTATTTTAACGGCGCATTTACCAGGCACGCTTCAGCATCAGTTCGATTTTCTCGTCAGGGCCGTAAAAGAAGAGAAGGGACATTGGGGATGGGACAAACCCACCCAAATTAGCTTCGGTTAAACATGCATATAATAATTTGGGTAAATGTGTAAACGTTATGCCTATTTTTCCCATCGTCATGGACACAACAATGATTTCCCTTATGTTTATATATATTTTCCTTATAATAATGTATCATTTGCAAAAAGTAAAATGCATCTGTGTTGATGAGAGGATCATCTACAGTGTATGCGCGTTGTTCACACTCTGTATTATGGCCAAGCATGCGCGCTTAAAATAACATCTGAAATAAGCGCAACACGCCACTGACTTTAGTCCAGGTTTTTTTCTGGTCAGTGGCGCAATTGTTTTCTGGAAGTGTAAAATAGCACCAGGGATTGTTTGCGCCGACACACGCCTCCTTTTTGCGTCGATCCGCCCAGGGAGCACAACTTCATTTCCTAGTTTACCGATGTGCGTCTGTGGAGGAAAAAAACAGCTTTGTGCGAGTGCAAAATAGGAATGATAAATGCGTCAGTGTATAAAGTCATTTGCGCCGGGTGCAAGATAGAGCCCTATGTGTCTAATAAGGGAACATTTCCAAATGTGTAGTGGGAAGGTTCCAGGAAGGTTTGAAACATTATGAACATTATTGTGCTTTCATACTTTGAGAAGTTTGAGCAGACAGCATCTTCTTTACTGTTATCATCACACTATATACCTTTAGTTTTTCTGCATCTAACTCCCTCCCCATCACAGTGTCAAAACTATCACAGCTTTGAATAACCAATTTCATTTATCTGCACCATTTCATGTTGACACACCAGTTATGATGGTTTTGGGCCATTAGATAAAGAGTGGATGGCTCGTCTTTCTTCATAAGATGTTCTTTAGCAACTGCTGACTCATCTGAAAGTAAAACTACATTCATTCTCAGCTTATATGTTCTGCTCAGGGGTTCTATAGACTCTCTGACACTATAGAGCCGCAGGACACATTCACACACATGCACACACACTTTCATTTTGCTGATGTTTTGGGAAATGGTTTTACTCTACAAGTTTGAGGAGGAAATAAAATCTGTCACAGCAGTGATATAATGCTAAGTATTTTAATTGAAGCGCTATAAATAGGAACAGATACATAAAGTATTAGTTCATGTGTTAGGGGTCATCATCCACCTCGTTCCTCGTCATGTTTCATAGTCCCACAACATCATAAAAGCCACTGAACACTTTTTTTTTAAATAAACAAAGCCTTGTTATGTTAACCCTATAACTGTTTCATATCTGATATGCACATTTCTAAGGCCTCTAAATGATCAACAGGATCAAAATGTTACTGAAAAGCTATAGATCATGAAACTAAGCACTTAAATATCATCTCACTAAGACTAAGATATAGAGTGATGCCTGATATTTATATGCATTTTATGTAAGTAGTCTGTTATACTGTAATAAATATCTAATTGATTTACATTATGCACAATATGAATTTAATCTTATTTGTTTGCCCCCATCTCCCTGAGTATGAGATCCATATTCTCCATATATCATAATGATTTATGCAACATTTTGTGTCACTGACAGTCTAAGTAAAGTCGTAAGACATTCACGACTGCCGGAACATACACATACATTTTTGGTAAATCTTACTCCTGTCAAAAGTACATTAATTTAATTCAATGTAATTAATTAAATATATTTAAAGCATTATATATATATATATATATATATATATATATATATATATATATATATATATATATATATATATATGTTCACTACGTTAATTCACTCGTTCTGGAATTAAGAATAATAATGAAGTGTCACACAGGGATTTGTGGGAATGTAAATTTACGTTTTTTCACTGTAAATTGAGTTGTTCTTTTTCACTTTCAAAAACTTACAGTAAAATGACATTAAAGGGTTAGTTCGCCCATTTAAGACATTAAGTTGTATGCAATCCTTTCCAGCACTATAGTGTATACACACTGACCCACTCTGTTGTCACCTCCCTGGTCAGAGTTCTGACCGCTGGAAGTTTTTGAATGAAGTAATCCCGGCTACTTTCCGGGGCCACAAAACTGTGCGTTTTTACATGAAAAAATGATTTGCGTTTTAAGCTCTGATTAATTTACCACACAAAAAACACGCCCGTCAAAATTCATAACTCAGTTTTAATGTGGCACTATTTTCCTTCCGTTTCTATCAATCCGCGCTGCTGTCAGTGTCAACAGTGCGCATGTGATGATTAGCTGTTGATAGCGCGACTAGCTGACAACATGTCTGACTACGAAACTTCAGATGATGAAACTAATTTTAGCACAATGTCAGACGGATCAGATGATGAAAGTAATTTTAACTCAACAACAAAGGGATACCTTTATGAACCGAATATACCGATGTCGAACTTCAGCAGATGGAGAAAGAACGGGAAGAGAGAGAGCGAGAGGACAGAAATGAAGTTGTCCAAGTTGATGCTGATGCTCATAAAGTTAGTAAATAGAGCTTACCCGTGGTACTGGTACAGCAAAACTCTTTAAAATAATTTCCTCCTTGGTTGGAGATGTAATCGTCTTCGCTGAAGTGAGCACTACACAAACGAAAATCCTTTCATTCGAGATAATTTAGCTCCCGCAATAGTAGCCGATGGCAACCAGCCAAAGCTGTCTATAGTCATATTAGAAACAGGAAAACAAATCTGAACGGCTGATCCCGGTACATCCTTGTCACAGCCTGGGAATTTACAAGTTCGCACCATTGTTAATTTAATACTTTTTACCTTGTTGTTCTAATCGAATTGTGTAAACACTATGGAACTGCTAATTGTCACGTGCGCACTGTTGACATTGAATACAGCAGCGCGGATTGATAGAACCGGAAGGAAATTAGTGCTGCGTTAAAACTGACGATATGAATTTTCGGCGTGTTTTTTGTGTGTTAAATTAATCAAGCTTTGAAACGCAAATATTTTTTCACTGAAAAACGCACAGTTTTGTGGCCCCGGAAAGTAGCCGGGATTACTTCATTCAAAAACTTCCAGCGGTCAGAACTCTGACCAGGGGGGTGACAACAGAGTGGGTCAGTGTGTATACACTATAGTGCTGGTAAGGATTGCATACAACTTCATGTCTTAAATGGGCGAACTAAACATTTAAATGTACCACGAGATCTATCACAGACACCACCTGAGCAAAATATTCTGTTACAGAATAGTAATGATTTTATGAATTTCTTTACTGAGAAAATAGAAAGCATCAGAAACACAATTGTAAATGTACAATATTTTATGGTGTCTTATGATTCAGCCTCAATTATTGCCCCTCAAGAACAACAACACTTTACAACTATAGGACAGGAAGAGCTAAATAAACGTATCATTGCTTCTAAACCAACAACATGTTTATTAGATCCAATACCCACTAAACTACTGAAAGAACTGTTACCTGTAGTGAAATAGCCTACTTCTCAATATTATTAACTCGTCTTTATCTTTAGGTCATGTTCCAAAAATATTCAAGCTGGCAGTAATAAAACCTTCTCATTAAGAAACCGCAATTAGATCCAAATAACTTAGCAAATTACTGACCCATTTCAAATCTTCCATTTCTGTCTAAAATACTAGAAAAGTTGTGTCCACTTAATTTTGCTCTTTTTTGCAAGAAAATTATATCTATGAAAAATTTCAGTCACAATTCAGACCGCATCATAGTACAGAAACTGTGCTAGTTAAAATTACAAATGATTTACTTTTAGCTTCTGACCAAGGCTGTAATTCAATACTAGCTCTACTCGATCTTAACACTGCGTTCAACACTATAGATCATAAAATACTTTTGGATCGACTACAAAACTACACTGGTGTTCAGGGACAGGCATTAAGCTGGTTTAGATCATAAATCAGACTGTTACCACTGTGTCTGTTCAAATGGGAAATAATCAAAGATAATGTCAGTAGACTATGGAGTACCGCAAGGATCGGTTTTAGGCCCTCTGCTATTCTCAATATATATGCTGCCACTTGGTAATATTATAAGAAAACATGGGATTAATTTCCACTGTTATACTGACGACACTCAATTATATTTTCATCATGACCAGAAAACACTAACTCATCTAAATTGACAGAGTGTCTTACGTAATTTCCTGCTATTAAATTTAGATAACACGGAGGTATTACTTATTAATTAAAATAACACAGTCTCATCCCAATTCGTCATATAACTGACGTCTTGGGACGTCTTTTGACCATTCGTCAATATATGCCTTTTAAGGGCCCCCTTAAACGTCAGTAGATGACGATCCCAGGTCGTCATACAACTGACGCTTTACCTTTAACGTCATTTAGGTGACGAGTTGGGTTTAGGGTTAGGTTTAGGTCTGGGGTAGAGTTAGGATCCGATAACGTCATCTACTGACGTTTAAGGGGGCCCTAAAAAGGCATATATTGTCGAATGGTCAAAAGATGTTCCAAAACGTCAGTTATATGACGAATTGGGATGAGACTGCACTGATTAAAACAAACTAACCACAAAACCTCTTACAATACAACTTTAATATAGAAGGATGTCCTGTTACTTTATCCACTACAGTAAAAGACCTGAGTGTTATACTAGACCGCAAAGTGCAAAATGCAGCTGCTAGAGTTCTTACTAGGTCAAGAAAATATGATCATATAACACCGATTTTATCATCTCTACACTGGTTACCTATTACGTTTCGTATCAATTACAAAGTACTACTACTGACCTATAAAGCCCTAAATGGTTTAGCTCCTGTGTATTTAATGGACCTTCTATCGCCTGCACAACCATCGCCTGCTCTTTAAGATCACTAAATTCAAGGCTTCTGGTCATTCCTAGGATATCTACTGTAAGTCCACTAAAAGAGGGAGGGCGCTCGCATTTAGCTCCTAAACTCTGGAATATTTCTGATATTAGTTCCAGGCTCAGACTCGCTTTCCCAGTCTAAACTCTTCAGCCAAGCATTCATATAATGCTTACCTTTTATACCACTGCTGAATCAGATCGAATGCATTAATATTATGAACAGCAGCTATGCTAATTATTTCCCATCTGCTTTTTGCTGTTATCTCGGACGTGAGTCCCCAAGGTAAAAAGCGTTACTTAACTCTTGATCCAGCCTCTCACAGAGACTTCAGGTGTGCCAACACCTGCGATGATACGATTAAACGTCCGTGAAGAGATAACTCAACGCCTTGGAAATAGACAACTCAATTGATTGAAATAACTGAAAATGATTAAATAACTGTATTTTTTCAATGTGCATTCTGAAATGCACTTTCTGTAAAGCTGCTTCTGAAATAATATGTATTGTGAAAAGCGCTATACAGATACATTTTAATTGAATTGAATTGAACCAAGCAAGTTAATATTTTGTTCGTCTCTGTCTCTTGTTCTGTTTTCTCTCTCTCTGTTTTAGGTGTGTTGGGTGTGTGTGTCTGTGTACACATGTAGCATGCAGGCAGGAAAATAGGCGAATTTGAGTGGAAATTAATACCAATTTCCTGGCATTTTTACAACATCTTGTGCTTTCCATTGCAGATATGTGACTGAACTGCTGGAGGGAGAACAGTGTGTCTCCTGTTCAGTGGTGTTGCCAGCCTTGTGCTACTTGTCCACATGACGATGTACTGTATGCAGTCAAATTCAAAAAGATTTTACCAAAAACCTAGCTAAAAGGAAGGACAGCACCAACCTCACATGGCTGAAAATTGCTATTGCAGTTGACCCTAGGTTTAACCTCCTTGGGTCGATTATTGTGCCGGCGACAAGGTCACTTTTTCCCTAATCAGTGCAAAAGGGACTCAAATTACTTAGAAAGATTTTGATCTTACATCATTAAGTGTTGTACATCATTAGATCCTTTTAAGTGTATATTTTTGTGGATACTAACAATAAAAACTAAGTGTTGTGCTTTTTGTCAAATAAAGAAAAATAAACATGATGCAAATTTTGCCTTCTCTCTGTCAGTGAAGTCCATTCTGAAACACATCGAAAATTATGGAAGCTTGTTTCCCCCACTGAATAAAAAAAGAGAAAAAAAATATTGCGACTTTTTATCTGGGTCCAAATTGGTACAGCTGATGGTCACTACACTATGAAGAGAAAACTCTCTACTTCAGTGGATAAAGTTTCCTCGTGGAGGGAGCACTGGATTGTAGAATGGTCTCTACAACCTCAGAGGCCAAGGCCACAGGGTTCCACAGTTCGGGTTGGGACAGAAGGTCCCTCCTGACAGGAAGCTCCAAGAGGAGGCCGATTGAGGAGAGACACTAGATCAGAGAACCAAACTCTCCCCGGCCAACGCAGGACTATAAGGAGCAGATGTACATGGTCCCAGCGAACTCACTCCATAACTCTTCGGGAGCATTGGCCACATCTGTACAGTATTGCGTCCAATCTGAGAGGAGCTGGATGCGTGAGGGAGAACCAGAGTGGACAGTGAGACGCTCTCTCGAGATGCAAACAGATCCACTCGAGTCTAACGAACACCCTCCATATCTGCTCCATCACCTCGGATTGGAGCCTCCATTCCCCGGGCCTCGGCCCCTGTCTCGACAGGATGTCTTGTCCAATATCCTGGGCCCCAAGGTGTAAGCTGCTCCATTTTTTTTCTGAGACCACAGGAGGATTTGGTGCACCAGTTTGCATAGCGGGAACCCCCTGGTAAATTCATATAGACTGACCACTGATCTGTGCGGACCAACACATGGTGGCCCCTGAGGTCTGGGAAGGAAATTCTTGAGGGCAAGAAATACAGCCAACATCTCTAGGCGATTGATATGCCAAGAGAGATGATGATCCCCCCATAGACCCTGAGTCGAGCATTCTTCTTGGATCACTCCCCAGCTGGTGAGTGAGGCATCTGTCGTTAGCATTTTGCGACGACAAGAAGCTCCCAGCATGGGGCCCTGGAACAGGAACCACTGTTTCTTCCACATAACCAGGGCACGTAGGCATTGCCCATCGTAACCCCTATCATGCGCAAAGGGGTTGCCCCTCGGGAAAACCCTTTGGTCCTGAGTAGGGATGGGTATCGCTTAAGGTTTTATCGGTATCACTACTCTTATCGATACTGCTTATTCGATCCGGTACTTTAACGGTATTCTTATCGGTTCTTTTTGGTGTGCTTATTTTTTTTTTAAGAATTAAGAACATAATCAACTTTATATTTTGAAATGTAAAAAAGTAATGCTTTAACAAAACAAAGAAAAAAAATCTATTTGTTATGCAGCAGTGTGCAGGCTTTTATTGTTTTATATACAAAAGATAGGACACAAGTATCTTTTCTGCTCTCGACGAGCTGGGATGGCGCCGCCGTCGGTATATGAATGTGTGTGTGAATGGGTGAATATGAGGCTATGTAAAGCGCTTTGGTGGCCATTAGGTCTATGAAAGCGCTATATAAATGCAGTCCATTTACCATTTACCATTCACCACTCTGCAACTTTTAGGTGTTGAACTGTTAAAATATCTCTGAGCAGTGAGAACACTTTTTATCACATTTTAACACATGTGGTGCAAGCTAAACCTTAAATTAGGAAATTAAAGAGAGGTTTCAAGTTTATTGAATATATTGCATCAAAGAAGTGAATATTGAGTAGTATTTAACATTTCATGCTCAAGCTAACTGTGTTTTGGTGAACTGGTGCTCTAGAAGCCTATTTTTTTTTTAAAAATAGCTCTTCTAAGCTATCACATTCTTTTGTGAAACAGAACACATACTCACCAAACTCAAACCCCCCAAAGTAATTTAGATTTAGGATTGATATTCACCTGTACAAAGTGATGTGTATCTCTAAAGTTTTAACATCTTATCCAGTCACCAATAATGTTTCTTTGTGCTATTAATCCTTTTCAAATGGAATGGGGAATGTGGAAAGTTCTCAAGTTTTTTCAGTCCACAGCCTAATCCTCACCTGATCCTTCCAGCACGTATGTGGTCGATATCTTCACTCCTCACTAAGCCATGGAGGTGTGTTTATGTCCCCAACGCACACAAATCTAGGTTTCCCAAATACCTCTATGACTAATAACGATCTGTTGCTGATGGTGTGATCATATCTGAATTATTGTATTTATTTATTTATTTTTATTTTTTTATAGAAATTTTGGTAAGTTTGTTCTAACAGATCAAACAAAACAAACTAAAAAGGAAAAAAAGTTCAGGCAGACCTTAATTGCACAATTCTCAAATCAATTCTCAATAAAATAAAAATAAAATAAATAGATAGGTTACAGGGGAAGATACATAAACATTCACAGGAATAGGCTTCTCGTTTCTGAACCAATGCAACAGCTTTTAATAAAAATGTAATCTATCGTCCAATGTGAGTGAAACGTAGTCCCAATAGGGTGTCCATATCCGATTGAATATGTCTGTAGAGGAATGTAATATACATGTTAAAAATTCCATTGGGATGAGCTCTTTCACAAGGCTTTGCCATTTTTCTATTGAAGGAGTTTTCTCACTTATTCAAAACAGCATAATGTTCTTTCTTGCAGCAAAAGTTAAAATACTAAAAAAGTCTTCTATGATATTATTCATATTGCCAATGTGGTCTGCAATTTTTGTCCAAAACAACGGAATTTTGTGAGAAGACCAAATACAGTGAATGTAACCGATATTTTGCAATTTGAGCAATTGGGGGGAAGTTTTGAAACCATTTTATTTCTGCATTTAGTTTAATGGAATACAAGAATTTTATTTTATTATATTATAATTTTTTTAAATACCACACACTACAATACCTCAACCGTTTAGTGAATTTGTCTCATAATCTGGCATGTGTGAGCACTTAAAACTGTTAGTACAACCCTTGATTATAAGAAGGGGGTTTGCAGCTTGCAGTAAACATCACGGGAAAGAGGAAATAGTTTGGCTTGTGTTCCCATACTAAACATGTCAGGCTAAACTAATTACTGTTATTAAGTCCTCCACTGCAATTGTGATGATGACTGTGAACATGACAATGGGTACACTGAATTAATTTTGTTCTCATGTTTTTTTTTTCTTCACATTTGGCAATGAATGTCAATAGTGTAGGCAGGAGCGAACAGCTGCCCCAATATATTAGTAATCTACACTCACCTAAAGGATTATAAGGAACACCATACTAAAGGCTGTTTCACACGGCAGGATTATTAGCCCGATTTTAGCCCCGATCTCACTCTTCCCGACAATCTTAAGGATGCTCCGATTATCGTCAAATCGGTTCGTGTGTCATGTGTTGATTTTGCCGTGTGGCTGCGCACCACACACTGAACGACCAAAACTGTTAGACCCGTGATTTTTTAATCGCCGTGTGTGGGGTCTCTCAGGTTTGGAAAATCGTCCGAAGATTTTTAAAATCGTCCCGTGTGAACCAGGCTTTAGGCTCAATCCCAATTCACCCCTGCCTGCACCCCTCCGTATTGTCGAGTTCAACGTCTAGGGGTAGGTGTTCCCGATCTCTTCTTGAGATCGAGCAGTAGGGCTACATAGCCTTCAAAACTGAGATTTTTTAGAGGCACACTCCAAACAGAGGGCTACGAGAAAGTTCACAGAATGCATCGCAATCACCGGCCGAGATGGCTTCGCAAACGGTTAAACATTTAAATTTAGCCCAGATGATACAACCATGCACTTTATTTACTCTTTTAATAACATTATAGTCATTTAAATGAAGAGATGGTATTACAAATTACCTTTCCGAAATAGCAAGGACATACATTTTGAGGAAGGAATGTTATAATCGCCATGTTTCTTTAAAGTTGTGCTGATTGTCAGTCGTTGTCATGGAGAAATCCTGTAAATTCCGTAACGGCAGAGCCGATCGCCGACGACTGATGATGATATCGGGTTCATGAAGGGTTGTTCCATTTTGTAGGGTATATTTCAACCCCTTGGCACTTGTAACTCTGTTTTAAAGGGCATGGGGTAAGTCTAGAAACAAGGGGTGGGGCCTAATCTGAGCCTAATACTGTGTTTGACCCCCTTTCACCTTCAGAACTGCCTTATTTCTGTGGCATTGATTCAACAAGGTGCTGTAAGCATTCTTTAGAAATGTTGGCCCATATTGATAGGATAGCATCTTGCAGTTGATGGAGATTTGTGGGATGCACATCCAGGGCACTGAAGCTCGAGTTCAGGGCTGCTGTTCAGCCCCGACAAAACGTTGCACAACCCTTTTTAAACAGAAAAGGTGTATGCGTTGAACGCAAGAGTTATGATGACGCAAGAGTTGCAACTATGGCAGCTGAGAAGGCCATTCTTTGTGTTCTTTGAAAAGAATTTTCAGAGCCTGATCGAAGTCGGTATAAATATGTGTTTAATACTGACAAAATATGCCTGATGTTACAGTTACTGCACTTACCGCTCAGAACTCAAGAGAACATTCAATTCGAGTAAAGGGATTTGTGGGAACTGAAATGGAAGGACACATTTTACCCAATTCAGATTAAAATACCTTTATTTGTAGGGCACTGTTTTAATAGAAATATAGAACAATAGAAAAAAATAATTCTTTAAGCAAAAAGAAATTAAGGTTTTTGAGGAAAACATTCCCATATTTTTCTCCATCTCAATCACAGCATAGGCCATTGTTTATGTTCCAAAAAACATTTGTTGGCAGCTTCAAAAGGCTCTACACGACCCTAGCCGACAAATAATGGTCTTTAATAAGCAGAATGATCAGCCATTTTCTGGAAAAAAATAAATATATACTTTTAAACTACAAATGTTCCCCTTGTCTCGAGCGCTGCGACGCGTGTCTGATAAATAATTGAATTATGCATGTCATCCTTCAACTGCATCTTGTTCCAATGTTGGTTCAAAATAGCAAGTGTAAGCTTCCCAGCCTTACAAACAATAATAAAAAATAATAATGTTAACCCTAGAATGAGTAAGAGAAGAGAGAAATATAAATGGATCCAGCTTTAGGGAAAACGCCACATCTGCATGCTGCCTGAACGTAGACAGAGTCCCTGGCCTATATATTATTTTCATAATGTGGTAGCCCTCTTAATCATAATAATGGTCTTTGGCATTTTCTTTGTTCGCTGACGGAATTTGAATAAGTAAATGTATTCCAAAAAGCATTTGATATCTCTAATTTCCCTCTTTTCAATGAAGATGCTCTCTTGAGAGATTGCAGTGCTTTAACAAGCAACGCCTGCAGGCCACACCATTTTATTGTACAAATGATTCGAATTAAACATGCGTTCTTCCCAAATAGCAAAATTACCCAGCTGAAAAGACCAGCATATGTTGTGTTTTGGATGTTGAGCTGTTTTCCTCTTCAGGCTTCTTAAAGAAATAGTTCACCCGAGTATGAACATTTCCAGATTATTTACTCACCTCAAGGTATATCCCTTTCTGGTAACACTTACTATGAAGTCCATGCTTATAAATGAGTATAAATGGAACTATATATCTGCGTCTCATGTCACGGATGTATACGCGTATTGGCAAGTATATGACGCCTTGGGATGAGAATAGGCTGAAATACAGTATATGTATAAAGACCAGTGTTGCCACAGTTACTTTGAAAAAGTAACTAAGTTACTTTAAAAGTTACTTGATTTTAAAAGTAACTAAGTTACTTTACAAGTTACTTTTATTAGTTACATTTGAGCAGATGCTGACAACATTCCCGCCACCTCAACATAAAAATTATAACCGCCACCTCAACATAAAAATTCAGATAACCGGTTTTGCCAACACTCACTTTATTGGAAGTGTATATGGGGAAAAAATACTATGGAGGATGTCTCTAAAGGGTCTCATCGACTTTTGGTTTTTGTCTGCTCGAAAAAATACCTTCTCTCGTGAGACATTGAGATTTATGCTTTGTTCTTTTCACACCTTGATTATTGATCTGTGGCTTGGTCAAATACTTCATCAATTAACATAAAAATGATAAGTAATTCAAGAATAAAGCTGCACTGTTGCTCTCTATGTGGGTTTAGACTCAAATGTTGACAAAATGCATGGAAAGCCTTTTATGGTTTGAACTAAAATAGATCTGTGTATTCACTAATGGTATTTTTATATAATAAGCAAATAAAACCAGCGCAGTTGATCCCCAATTCGCTCATATAACTGACATTTTGGGGACGCTTTTGACCATTTGTCAATATACGACTTTTAGGGCCCCCTCTACGTTTAGTAGATGACTATCGGAACTGAACTCTACCCCAGACCTAGCCACCTGAAACCCAACTCGTCACTGAACTGACGTTAGGAAAAGCGTCAGTCTGTATTATTACCCGGGATCGTCATTTATCGTCTAATATGATTAATTGGATGAGACTGTGTTAATAAAACACCTTTTACTTTATATAAAAAACTATCCTTTAGTATTGATTGCACATAATTATCCATCGAGAGATGCTGTGTAGGTACGTAGATTTATTTACCCAAGAGTGAAAACAAAATCAATTCAGAGGTTCAGTTGGGTACAGAGGAATGTGTGACTGGAATCTCGCTCCCAAAATACCACCAAACAACAAAATACGTATGGTTTCAAAACTTTACTTAAGAAAATATTACTCTTCAAAGAAATTTAGATAGTTGATGTTAATTAATTAGGAAATATTAAGTCTAGGTTTTTAGTTTATTCTTTGACATATCTAACAATACTAACTCAACCTAGTAA
>JAQIUQ010006685.1:0-19046 GCA_030378365.1 Hybognathus amarus
GATAAACACCAGCGTGAACTCTTTCCCATAACCTATTGCCTGGACACATCGTGTTCTGATTACTGCCGCCTGTTTTGTCATTATCTCGTTTTATGTTTGCCTATATTTAAACCCTGTGTGTTCATTCACTCAAGCGTGTGTGCTGTTCATGTTACACTGCGGTCTTGGTCTTAGGTCTTGTCACTCTTGGTATTGGTCTTGTTACTCTGGTTGGTCTTGGTCTTGTCACTCTTGGTATTGGTCTTGTTACTCTTGGTCTTGGTCTTGGTCTTGTCACTCTTGGTATTGGTCTTGTTACTCTTGGTCTTGGTCTTGTTACTCTTGGTCTTGGTCTTGTTACTCTTGGTCTTGGTCTTGTCACTCTTGGTCTTGTCACTCTTGGTCTTGTTACTCTTGGTCTTGGTCTTGTTACTCTTGGTCTTGGTCTTGTCACTCTTGGTCTTGTCACTCTTGGTCTTGTTACTCTTGGTCTTGGTCTTGTTACTCTTGGTCTTGTCACTCTTGGTCTTGTTACTCTTGGTCTTGGTCTTGTCACTCTTGGTCTTGTTACTCTGGTCTTGGTCTTGTTACTCTTGGTCTTGGTCTTGTTACTCTTGGTCTTGGTCTTGGTCTTGTCACTCTTGGTCTTGTTACTCTTGGTCTTGGTCTTGTCACTCTTGGTCTTGGTCTTGTTACTCTGGTCGGTCTTGGTCTTGTCACTCTGGTCTGGTCTTGGTCTTGTTACTCTTAGTCTTGGTCTCTGTTACTCTTGGTCTTGGTCTTGGTCTTGGTCTTGTTCTTGTTACTCTTGGTCTTGTTGGTCTTGGTCTTGTTACTCTTGGTCTTGTTGGTCTTGGTCTTGTTACTCTTGGTCTTGGTCTTGTTGGTCTTGGTCTTGTTACTCTTGGTCTTGTTGGTCTTGCTCTTGTTAGTCTTGGTCTTGTTAGTCTTGGTCTTGGTCTTGTTGGTCTTGTTACTCTCTGGTCTTGTTGGTCTTAGTCTTGTTACTCTTGGACTTGTTGGTCTTGTTAGTCTTGGTATTGTTACTCTTGGTCTGGTCTTGGTCTTGTTCAGTCTTGGTCTTGTCTAGTCTTGGTCTTAGTCTTGTTACTCTCTGGTCTTGTTGGTCTTGGTCTTGTTAGTCTTGGTCTTGTTACTCTTGGTCTTGGTCTTGTTACTCACTCTGGTCTTGTTAGTCTTGGTCTTGACCTTGGTCTTGTGACTCTTGGTCTTGTTACTCTTGGTCTTGTGACTCTTGGTCTTGTGACTCTTGGTCTTGGTCTTGTTACTCTTGGTCTTGTTACTCTTGGTCTTGGTCTTGGCCTTGGTCTTGGTCTTGTTACTCTTGGTCTTGGTTTTGGCCTTGGTCTTGGTCTCCTCCTAATAAAGCTGCATTTGGATCTTCCACTCGTGTTGCAGCGCTGATTGACTTATTATGATGACTAATTCATTATCTGAATGAACTGGTCAGGAAAATAAAGAGAGAAATATTTGACAATGGTTTCAATGATCATGAAAGTAAAAGAGACAAGTTTTTTCCTAAGCCATAAAGAGATTTATAGTGCTGCAGAATTAAAATGCATGTCACTTTCTATGCTGCATTACACTAAAAGGAAGCTGAATAGTTTTTTTCTGAGACAATGACCTTTATGTGTGTCATCTGTTCAGTCAGACAATACATCACACAATATATCCATTAAGTTTGATTGCCACTATCCAATTGAAACAAGTACAATCACAATCAATAGTCATGAGTAATGTCATGTACAATTGTCAATTAGAGACTAAAAAAACTAAACAAGCTGAAACCAAATTTGAGTCTATTAAAATACAAAAGTATTTTGTGGAGAAGTAATGCTGCACAATGGACTGTAGGTCAGTTGATAAACGTGTTTCTCATGTGTTTATCGACTAAGAGCAAGGAGGCTCTTAAAAAATACTGATAGTTCACACACACTGCAATGGAAGAAATGGAAAGACAGATGGAATCAAATGAAAAAGGAGAAACAGGGGTCACAGTTACTGTGCATCAGCTTCTGACATAAATGACGTGTTCTGGCAGGGAGGTTTGTGGTAGAAGGCCAGCGGTGAGAAAGTCCCCTATCAGGTCATAGAGAATTTGACTTGCAAAATGAGAGACGTTGCGAGTTGCACTCTCAAATAAACAATAACTTCCACATCAGGTGAATGCCATGTTCCTCACTTCCTTTCCGAATCAGGAAGTCTCAATACGGCATTGAAGCGCTTTTAACATGCAAGCGAATTGAGGTTTAAGTCTCAGCTGGCGCAGGCTGGCGACTTCAATGAGAGGGACATCAGGTTTTAGCCGTGTCTTTGGAGCCAAACAGCATTTAGTTACCACTTCAAATTTGCTCATGATTATTTCAGGAGTGCAATCGTGTTAGGCGCAGTTACATCATCATTCAAAGATCCCAGATGCAGCAGACATGAACGCTGCGTGCGTCCTGATAGCTCCGCTGATGATTGGAGGAAAAGTTACACGGTTTAAGCTTAAAAGCACTCTGTTTCCTGTCCCATCCAGGCCAATGGTTGGCGTCTCCAGGGAGAAGGAGTACTTTGAATGTTATTTTTAGGATCAGAGAGCTCATTTGCTTTTCCCAAGGTGAACAGCGAAGCCCATCTGATCCAGACGACGGCCCTTCACGTGTCAGGCTGTGACTTGGTGTCAGACAAACACATGCAGGAAAAATATACTGACATATATGAGAAAGGGACAGAGTGTGATTTAAAAGGGACTTTCAATACCTGGAAACATATTTACAAATAAAATGTTATAGAATGATTAATCAAGTTAATAATTTTGGTACAGGCCAATGACTGGATGGGCACTTTTTCATAATACCCATACTGCAGCCTTGCAGATAATGATGCCAATCCAATACCGGTGATTGTTTTTCTTTGATCAGTTTTGAATATCTACACCCCATTAACTTGCCACCTTGTTCTTCGTCATAAATAATGAGAAAAAAAAAAACCAGAAAACACATAACACATGTAGAATATTAGAGATTAATTAACCTATATAATATAAATATATATATATATATATATATATATATATATATATATATATATATATATATATACTGTATATTAACCTATATAAATAAATTAACCTATATATATATAAATACCTATATATATAAAACACCTATATAAACACCTATATATACATATATATATATATATATATATATATATATATATATATATATATATATATATATATATATATATATATATATATATATATTTAATATTGCTCATTTATTATTTTATTTGTATTCTTAATATAGGCCTATATTATTAATAATATTGTTAACTACTAGGCTACAGCAAATGTACATAATTCCAGTTAAAATCTTAATGCAATAATAATTTGGTAAAAATGACTGCTCTTACTGTTACATCTGGTAAAATCAAATTAGCCTACTATTTGTGTTACATGAGTGTCAACGTTCTTAAAATCTTAGACTTAGACATGAATGAGCATGATACATGAAAAATAGACATGATAGGCAAGTTGAACCTGATTAACAAGGATTCATGGGAAACACTCAATTTCTACACAAACCAACACTTTGGTAATCCGACAAAACTTGTTGAGCAAGAGTGTAAGCAAGGAACAATCCCTGTCTTTATAAACAGCAAGTCCTAAACATAACAAAGACCAAACTACGTTTGAAAATCTTTCATGATTTATGGCCAAGGCCCAGTACTTTTGATTGAGATGTTATCAATTCATTTTATATGCTGATTGTAGCCTTAAAGACAGTCCAGGTGCGATTATTTATACATGTTTATACTTGTATTTATTTATTGCCGGCCCTTGGATCGATTTATAATGTGAGAGACGTTTAATCAAGAGTGTACAGAAATCGGCATAGCACACACACTTAAAAAATGCTGGGTTGTTTCAACCCAAATTTGAGTAAAATGTAGACTAACCCAAATGATGAATGTACAGCTGAAAGTGAAAGTTGAAGTTTGGATACATTTTTAAATGACATTTTTTAACCCAACATTTGGGTTTGTCCATATTTGACCCAAATGTGGGTTAAAACACCCCAGCAGTGTTTAGACTCTAGAGTCTATTTGTCATTCGTACGCTTATTTTTTAAACACTAAACACACTCTAAACAATGCTGGGTTGTTTTAACCCAAATTAGGGTCAAATATGGACAAACCCAAATGCTGGGTTAAAAATGTACAGTTGAAAGTTGAAGATGGGATCAAATGTTGTATTTGGGTTTGTCCATATTTTCAAACAACCCAGCATTGTTTAGAGTGTAGGTTCGTGTTAATTATGTCTTGGTCGGGCTTTAGGACCTGGTGACGGGCGCAGAGAGGATTCCCTTCAAGAGGCCGAAGGGAAATAGTGCGCGTGCGCGCACGTTACGCTCGCTCCATCCCTGGTCGCGAGCAGGCAGAACAGGACAGGAGAAATGTATCAAAACAGACGTCAACGCTGTACCTGTTTAAAGGAGCCGTGAACGAGGAGGAAACGCTCACCAACACAGCCTTTGCGCCAAGGAAAGCTGCGAGAATTATACTTTTTTAGTGTTTTAGAATATATTAAACTAAGCGTAAGACTTAAAGAAGTGTAGTTAAAGAGGTTTATGAAATTAAAACACAAGCAGCTGAACGCAACCAAGAGGATTAAAGGGGGGAAGGATGTTAAGAAGATGAGGAAAACAATAAAGGCTAATTAGGGAAGCGGTCGGACCGGGAATTTCATTTAGTGAACAGCCGGACAATGGCTTGATTTTGTTTTTTCTTTCTTTTTTTTATGGGCTGCGAGGAAGCTGCATTCAGTGACCGAGGGGACGGAAAAGAAACTTTACCGCGTGTGCGAGGGATATTTCATTCTATGAAACTGTTTGGTTTTTCTCGTCTGTCAGCGGAACCACTTGTTTCTGGACGGATTTGATTGATTCATCATGTCCAAAGTGGTACAGAAAAAGAACCACTGGACCACCAAAGTTAACGAGTGCACGGTATCTAAGAGACGCCCGTGGCGAGCTGAACGTGCAGCTGCTCGGCGGTGCGGAGATGAATGGGAGTTCGCCTGATATCGGACACGTTAACGGGAATGCTGTACAGTACAGAAATGGACAAGTGTCCGAGGGGGAATTAGTTCTGGAAGTGGAGACCCTCTCTGTCTCTGGATTGCCTCTATATGACGTGCTGACAGTGATCAAGAACTGCAAGGGACCTATTAGGTTGAAAACTGCTAGGCAAGGTAAGAAGAGTGCTTTGATCTCACTTTTGTTTTTTCCATGTGATGTATTTCCTGTAAACAAATCAAGGAATCAACTCAATCAAAGATTTGCTTTCCAATAACCATGTTTATTTTGAAACCATTCTAAGTAACTACACTGCAACAATAACAACATAATATCTTGTTTTTTGCTAAAAATTCACTGGCCCCTTCCTATTTATTTATGGGTCAATTCAAATGACTTGGTTGTGTCTCCCTGGAAAGCCTGAGCTGCAGCAGCCTAGTAGTAGAAGTGTTATTTATTTATTTATGCCATGACATTTATGCATTTTGCACAATTTTGTTTTCGACTTTACGTAGCCTAATGCATTTCTCACTTCAGAAGGAACGAATCTCTTAAGCATTGTGAAACTTTTTGCCCCGTTTTAAGTTGAAATAACTTGACAAAATCCATTTCACTGGAGGCCAGATAATGCTGAGCACGCTTTGTAGCACGACTCTTTATATAAAATCACATGTGATGCAGTTCTTCACATTTCTAAGCCAATTTGTTATTTTTTTCACTCGAGTCCTTTATGAGGAGTTGATGAGTGAACCGTAATTCCCAGGTAAAGGGACTACAGACTGTCTATTGTGCTGAAGTGGTGGTGACTCCCCACAGGGCTCTGCCTCATCACATGGTTTGAGTTATGCTTCTGCCTATTTCACCAAATGACTTCAGACAATATCAGGAAACCAGCCAATCAACTCGGACTGCATTCCCAGAGCACCACTGGGCCAGGCTCCAGCTCTCTCTTCACTCACTCTCTCTCTCTCTCATACACTTTCTCCTCATATACATTCTGGTGTTGAGTTTCACTGTTTATAATCTATCATGCTGTCTGTGAATTCTTTGTTGTATCCAGCCTTAATTATGAAAATGTTTTTGGCAACAAATGCCATCTGTGTTTCTGAGCTTGTGAACAAAAATTCATTTTTTTTTTGTCTCAACAAGCTGATGATCTCAAACTCTCCCATTCTTCAGACTTGTAGGATGAATAATTGATATGAAATGCATTAAGCTGAGCTTGAAGTGCATTTCTTGTGGAACAAGACTCTTGTTCATGGAAGCACCTGTTGGTCTTCACGTGGCCTTGTTCATTTGTGTGAGACATTATTAAATGCAGTGTCTAATCATGAGCACACGGCCCATCTATAACCTTCGGCACAGTTAATGCAGCGCACAACAAATTCACTCATTAATCTTCATTGATTTTTACATTATGACTCTCAGTCCTGTGGTGACCTCACTAACGGTCTGTGCCCCGGCAGCTCTCTGGAGGTAATATGTAATGGGAATACCTTTCAACGCTTTTGTATTGATTGATGGAACAAGCCTCTTCAGCTGAGAAAATATCAGCGGCGTCTGAGTCCGAAAGTTACATGGGGTGGCAGTTATGGACGCCTTAAAGTGGGGAACATGTAAAAAGATTCATGGGTCAATCAACGACATGAAATTCAATTCAATGATGCATGTTTTGCTATTCTGAATTAAAATATTTGAAACGGTTTTGTCAGACAAATTAAAGTTACAAGGAGAGGTTAGTTCAGGTTGTAAAATCTCATGTAGTGTGTCTTCCCTAAAACATAATTAATGCCATTTTTCATATTGTGAAATGTTTTGAGAAGTGTATTTTGAAACTTTTGAAAATATTAGGGATTTTTCTGATACCAATGACCGGTAATTCTTTATATTTGAAAGCTGATATATTGCAGATAAATGTAAACCCCAATATTTTTTGAGAGCCTGATTACACAAACAAAAGTCTCACCATTAAATGCCATGTCCAAAGCACAATTATAAGGTTCTCTCATTATAATTTTATGTAACTTATATGACAGACTTGTATTTTAATTTTTTTAAAGTGGCGAACAGTGATCATCTGAAGCATCTTAGCTGAAGGAAATTATTATTTATCGGCTTTAAAATATCAGCCGAATTTTCTTATCGGACCGATAGCAATAACATTGGAATCGAACATAATCGGACCGCTTATGTTGGAATAAAAATCGGGAAAAGAAAATCGGAAATTATTATTTTTTTAGCATCTCAGCTGAAGGAAATAATTATTTATCGGCTTTAATATATCAGCCAAATTTTATTATCGGGCCAATAGCGATAACATTAAAATCGAACATAATCGGTCGAATATGTTGGAAAAAAAATTTAAAGAAAAAATAGGAAAAAAATTTACATTTTTTGAAAGTGGTGAACAGTGATCATCTGAAGCATCTCAGCTGAAGGAAATAATTATTTATTGACTTTAAAATATCACCCAAATTTTATTATCGGGCTCGATAGCGATAACATTAAAATTGAACATAATCGGAACTGAAGGCTTATGTTGGAAAAAAATCGGAAAAGAAAATCGGAAAAAAAATTAATTTTTTTGAAGTGGTGAACAGTGATCAGCTGAAGGAAATAATTATTTATCGGCTTTAATATATCGGCCAAATTTTGTTATCGGGCCGATAGCAATAACATTCAAATCAAACATAATCTGACTGATTATGTTGGGAAAAAAATCTGAAAAAAATAATTTTTTTGAATTGGTGAATGGTGATCATCTGAAAGCATCTTAGCTGAAAGAAAATAATTATTTATCGGCTTTAATATATCGGCCAAATTTTCTTATCGGGCTCGATAGCGATAACATTAAAATTGAACATATCCGTCCAATAATCGATATGATGCTCGATATATTGTACATCCCTGAGAATATATTTATTAAGATGTGTTATTTTGATGGTTCTACCACATGACATTTTTAGAGTAAAATTTAAAAACTTTTTTTATTTTTGGGTGAAAAGTCTTTCATGCCAAGTTTTTATCGGGTGGCAAATGTGTGCATACAATGTCCGTCCAGTCTCCAGATGGACCGTAGACTTGTTATCATGATGCATTTCACAGTAGGACAATTTCTCCTGGATCAGATTTCTCCCATGTCTGTGCTCATTGTAAACAAATGCTGATCCTAGATCTGAGCTGCTTTCTGATGGGGAGAATGACACACTGCTCTACATCCCTCTGTCTGGGTGCTTCTGTGTGGGATTTGACATCGAGCTGGATTAGGCAATGACTGGGGAGAAAATGCATGTGTGTGTAATGTGTTTAGCATGTTCATAGCCTCGGTTTGCACAGGGATCATGCTAAGCTACCCTGAACCACTAGAAAGGGGACTGTGAAATGCCATTAAGCCACTGGTCAAGGGGTTACAAGCATAAAGTTATTTAATATCTAGATCACATCAGGCTGTCGAGGCTGTGCCCTTACGTTCCGCAACCATTTTTATTGTTTACACAGTCAAATATCAGTCCTGATGCTTTTCACATATATCAAACACAATTTCATTTCATATATACATTTTGTCGTTTTTTATATGGCCGGCTGATAGATTTACGGCAGTGTAAATTAGCTGAAGGGAGGGTGGAGGCCTCAGTGGGTAGATTTCATGTGGAAGTGTTTATTTCCTTTTCCTGAGTTCAGTTTAAACATCTGTGTTCTTCAGGAGAAAGAGAGGAACCCACTCTGCTTCCTATCGCAGTCGGTAAGCCTGGAACAACTTAAAACAATAAGGACAGCTAGCCATTCTTTCAGTGCTTCAAAAAGAGGAAGGGACAATAAAGGAGTGAACGAATAACCAAATGATCTCAACCACACGTTTGTGCATCCAAAAGCAATTTGTGTACATTACGATCAAGGCAGGGTTGCCTAATCCTGTTCCTGGGATCTACCTTCCTGCAAACCTGATCAAACACAACTGAAAAAGTACAGATCGTGCCGCTATTGAGGAACTGTGAATTTGAGCTCAGGAAGGTGTTTTTGTGTTTCTTAGAAAGACTAAGACCCTGAACAAGGAGTTGTACACCATGCTTGGATAGGAAAGGACCGCTTTTGTTGATGTTGTGGAGCACAAATCTTTCTGACCGACCAAGTGTCTTTTTTTTTTTGCTATGTACTCTGTGAGATTTATTTCAAGAAACTGTTGCTTCTTGATTGCAGTTTGAAAAGCTGACCCACATATAGGGTTGGGTATCGAGAATCGAGTATTGATTGGAACCGGGACTAACTTTTCGCTTTTCCCGGAATCGTTCAAAAGTAAAAATTTCGATTCCTGAGTTTCAATATTCACAGTCTGCCGACCGTAAGAAGAAACCGCTGAACAACACCAACGAAGAAGCGTCTGACCGGAAGTGGTGGCAGAACCGCGTCAAGTCGAACATTAGTAGCTTACATCGGCGGTCCAAAGTGTGGCTTTACTTTTCGAAAAATTACGAAATCTCTGCAAAATGCAAAATTTGTAACAAAAGGAGTATTTGTTACAGAAGGAGTGTTTCCTTCAAAAAGATTGTTGGTTAGCAAGGTTAGCTAAACTTTTTTGACCCTGCCTCTTAAAAGAATCGGAATCGAGAATCGTCAGGTACCGGAATTCGAAACAAGGAATCAGAATCGTTCAAATTCAAACAATACCCAACCCTACCCACATAGTGTGTAGTGTGATGCATGACATGAAGCAAATTGTGTTGTTAATTGTGACTTTCTCAGAATTGTGACTTTATTTCATGCAATTCTGACAGTCTTATTCAATTTTGACTTTATAACGTACAATTGCCACTTAAAGCTGCAGTGCTAACTCGCGTAAAGTTGATGATTCCGTGAATGACTGCAATTGCAGATTTTAAACAGAGATGGCGACAAAGAGGAAAATGTAGGACCGCAGCTTTCATTTTTTTAATCAAAATTTCATAGAATTGCACATATTTTTATTTCATTTTTTTATGTGACTTTATATTTTACAATATTACAATAATTTTGACTCTTTAATTTTGTAATGCTGTGTAGTTCTGGTCATAGTTAACTTTTTTCTTTATATCTTGCAATTGGCTTTTATCTCACAATTACAGCTTTATGTCTCACAATTGGGATGTTTTTTTCTCACATCTGTAATACAGAAATAAAGAGTCAAAATTATTGTAATATTGTAAAATATAAAGTCACATCCAAAAAAACAAACAAAAAATGCGCAATTCTATGAAAATTTTGATAAAAAATTGAAAGCTGCAGTCCAGCATTTTTCCTCTTTGTCGCCATCTCTGTTTGAAATCTGCAATTGCTTTAACTTTACTTTAACTTTAACTTTTTTGCTTTAACTAAAAACTTTCCGTGAGTTAGCAATGCAGCTTTAAGTAGGAATTGTACGTTATCTGTATTTTTTGTCTTTACATTTCACAGGTGACACTAAGTTTTTTTTCTGTTGTGCGTGAGTGTGAGTGTTGGAGGTTATAGTGACTACTTCCATTCATCTGAAGCCCCAGTTACCAAAGCAATGAGCAAACATTCAGCTGAATGTCAGATACTTGGGGCTGGTGTGTGTGCTCAGTGATGTGTCAACAGCTTACCTGTCTCAATAGAGGTTTCTGGGGAAAGTTTGGGGTGGCTCTCAGGCCCCGTCCACACTGAAAGACGCGTTTCGCTGGAATCCGTATAAATTTGCTTATCGGATTGGCGCTTTCGTCTACACGCACCCGGCGTTTTGGGAGAAGCTAAACCGCTATTTTCTGAAACCGGATCCCAAGGTGGATAAATCTGAAAATCGACGCCCTTGCGCTTTCGTGTGTACGGCTAATCCGTATATTTTGTGAAACGATGATGTCATCACCCCACGTGTCGACTTGTCAGACAACAACTGCCGAACTGCTTGCATAATAGTTAATATAATATAGCCTAATATAATGCGGCAGAACCTTCTGAGCCTCTTGTATTCCTTTATTTATTATTTACTTGAATGTGTTTTTTTAGGCCTATAGGCTTGGCTATTTTCGTATGCTGCTTGTCTGTTGTCTGATAAAGACATTTCGTATTATAGGAATTTAAAGCAAAAATAATATTCGATGATTCAATTTTATCTTTATTTTAATAAATGTTTCATCAATCACTTACCTGGATTTAATAAATAAGAAGCAAATATATAGCAGAGCCATAATCAGGACGTGGATGCCCCGACGCAAAATACCTTGCATTGCTAGTGAACTGGAGCTCGTCTCATAAATGAACCGAAAACTCAGAAATATATAGATTTCTTGAAATGGCTACATTTAAACAACATCGACAAACAACAATTAAAAACGAACAGAAACAGATAGGCTACTCTCCTAATCCGTATGAAGTGCATTAGCCTACGTTACTCCATAGGCGCGTTCACAATACTTGCGAATTGGCGGGTAAGCAGCATCATCAACTTCCTCTTTTCAGTCAAGAATGACAAAGAAAACATTAGTTTATTAATAAACAATTAAAATGTCTATTATATTTGACACATTCGTTACTTTTGCCATTCGTTCTTTGTGGCAAGCTTTCTGAGTCCGCTAACTTATCGAATATCGTGACTCCCTATTTTGTACCAGGCAATTTATGATTGTTCAATAAAGTTCTTGGTAAAAAAGAAAATAAGCAACTGTGCGTAATATTATTTCATAGCCTTTTATTTTACTGCCTACAGCGCGCAAGGTTTTATGCGCATGCTCCAAGTCTTCTTCTCGCATTTTTAGTGTATCTCTATGGCAGAATTACAGCGCCACATACTGGTCTGGGATGTATACTACATCGTTTTCAGTCGGTTTCAGTGGTTTCGTGTGGACGCAGATATTTTTCTAGATGCTGCCGTGTTTACAGACTTTTTTTTTAGAACGAGGAAAAAAATATCGGATAGGGGAAGCTCTGGCTTCGTGTGGACGAGGAGATAAAACTCTTCGTCTTTGTTTTGCCGGTCACATTTCTCTAGATATCACATTTACATACTCAAACATACTGATCCAAAAGAAATTAAACCCTATGAAATCTGATATCTTTTTTCTCTCAATCTTATGTTATCTGGTCCCTTTCTCTGAATGTTGTTTTTTCTTTCTAGTTTAATCTGAGCTTAAATAGAACTTTGGTTTATTGTAGCTTCTCTTAAAGCTTTTGTCAACTTTCTTTCAGCATTGTCAGTGATGCTGGCCCCACATGTTGCACAACGTCACGGTCAAGGCATCCAGCAAGCCATGCAAGTTTGTGCTTATGAAAGATTATTATTATTTATTTATTTTTTTTGCTCCAATTTTCCATCAGGGATGCACTTAATTGTCACACTCAGACTCTATTCGGCCAGTGAAGATCAATTAGTCAGACAAGAACTGAAAGAAAGTGAGAGATAAGCAGATAAGCGTGTGGTGAGTATTGGCTGTTAGAACATTACTCTTGATGGGTGGGTGAATAAATTTGGATCTGTCAGTTGTTAAAGGGGTCATGAACTGGCTTTTTAAATGTTTTTAGTTTGTTGTCTGAGGTCAACTTATGACGTTCGCTTGGTTTTTACATTCAAAAACATAAAAATGAATAAGTTATGGGCTATTTTCTTCCCTAGTTTTCAGCCTACTTGAAAAATGCTCGGATTTTATGGGCGTATCGCATTGAAGACTAGGAAGTAAACGCCCACTGCTGTGAGTGGATAACTTTTTGCATATTATAATGAGCTTCAACTCTGTCGTCGGTTTCGGTCGGTGCACGTGGGGGAGTTTGTTTTGAAAACCACTGTTGTAAAATGGCAACCGGAATGATTCGCCCATACATGTTTGACCCAGAGTCCGATCCGAATCGCAGGACAATGAACCAACAGCACCTTGAATACAACGGATACTTGTAGACACATACACATAATTATTACATATCAAACGATCTGTAACAATCCAATGCTAGCCGAGTAGATTATCTAAAATAAAAATATTACTCACATAAGTGTGTTGCACCACTCCTGTTGGATCCAATATTGAAGTTACAGTGCCTTTTTTAATCTTAATCAGTCTGCAAATCCAGCCTTGAAACAGTCTTGTTCACAAAACAATCCTCGGTGAAATGAGCGAACATACGGATAATGTTTTACACTCATCTGCTGGAACGTCATTAAAAACAAATTTTAACCAGGCATTCCTAATATTGGAATCCAGAGGAAGCTTATGCAGTAACTGTCTTCTTCCACAGCCAGGCACGGCAAAACATTTTGTCAACGGAATGTTTATTGCTGGTATCTCGCTCCGGTTTGTCGTCACGAGGTATGCTTTTGTTTACCTATGCGTGAATGCGTGAATTGGTGGGCGGGGCTAAACCGGCCGTGTTGAAGTAGGCGTTGATGAGTGGGTGGGGTTTTAGCGTCTTTGACATCATACTTCCACACTTTCAAAAACGAGACGTTTGTTGAGGCTGGTGTCAATAAAAGCTTTTATTGGACTAACAAGGTCGTTTTCAGTTCTGAAACTTACAGGATATTCTTATAATATGATGACCTCTTAGATGTCAAAAAGCTCAAGGAAAATTTGATTTCTCAGTTCATCACCCTTTAATCTGGGAATCAAAAGTTTAGTTACTAGAGATGGATTTTTCTCCATCTCTGGTCCTGTTTGATTAGGCTTGAACGGACACATGCACAAAAAGTTATGCAAAAATACCCATCTCTGCAAGTATTCTCCCGGTTATGTCGTAAGTGATCCGTTAAGAAAGAAACCGGATGCGTGTCAGTATATTCGGTACGTGCATTCAGTCTTAAAGTGACAGCAGCCTAATATTTCAGCTGTTCCAGCAATATTTCTGAGTCATCAATGTAAAAAAAAAAAAAAAATGTCATCTAACATGTTTGAGAGAAAAAAGATAGTGAGGAGAGCAGACAGTTTTCAGGATAAGTGTGTCACGTAAAGTGAGACTGTAACAAGCATAATCTCCAGGTGCTCCCTTCAGAACTAGACCAAAAAAGATATGCGCACCCCTGTTTATGGCTGAAATCTGGCCTATCTTGGAGTCATTATGACAAATGAAGCTCTTGTTTAAGGATGGGAATTATAAATTAACTCTTCTGATTTCGATGAATGATTCTTTTTGAGGAAGAAAGAATACAGAATGTTTGGAAAACATTTGTTATTGCATTGATTCCCAACCATGCTATGAAATCACACACTACAGACTTGGACATTGATAAAAGTTGGAAAATATATCCTTCGGATAATATTATTCTAAGTGACGTCTGCGAGAGACTATGGTTCAGTGCATCGATTCGATAGTTTCTCCTGCAGGGAGAAACGTTGCAGAAACATACTTGCGCACATCAGATGTTCTGATCAGCCATGCATGGCCACGGCTCTGCTGTCGTTGCCCTCTTTTCTTGATGATTTTCAGAGCAGTCTCTCACACTGGCACTAAACTGAACTTAACCTTGGATAGTCCTGACCTGGTGTGAATAGTCAATTTTCCCTTTATTCCAGAAGACAACCAATTAGCGTTTTGTGGTTCATGAACACTCACCCACTTCATTGTCTTTGTCTGGCTCAAATGTAAAGTGAATAAAGTATTCGTGCAGTGCACTTTGCTTATAGCATTCAAGCCATATTGGCTATTAGATTTGATTGTCTGTACTGTAAAGAAATGTGTACTGGAACTTTTAATCGCATACCCTGTTATATTCAGTTGGGTTATGCTTTATCATCCCTGGGTCTCTGGAGAGGTAGCTGTGTGTGTCCAGCACGATGTGTTTTTACAGCACGGTTCTGTTCAGCCAAAGCCCAGGGGTGTGAATACACAGATCTCATTAAAGAAGAGGCCTTTTCTTTCTCTGCCTCTTCTCATACGGCCTTATTACTGAAAGAGCGACAGCAAGAAAAGAGCATGGGGTGCTTCGCAGAGAGTTCGGTGGGGGTCAGACTAGTTCAAGAGGATTTAGACAGGCTTTTGTTGTCAACAATAGCAGACAGACGACACACTGTGCCACTCCGGTGTCCGAGATGGTTGTCGCGGCGGCCCATGGATCCTTTCTTTGGTGCCTTCTTTTATTGTGCTTTTCATGTTAGGAGTGCATGAGCTAATCACTTTGCTCCTGCTCTTTTCAAGTATGTTTTCTTGCAAAATGCTTAATTCCAGAGATTTTTAAGATGTAAATTAATGCAACATACATGTATGCATTGAAGTAGTTCACTTTAAAAAAACTTTTGCTGATAATTTACTCACCCCATGTCATCCAAAATATTCATGTCATTCTTTCTTCAGTCGAAAAAGGTTTTTGATAAACATTCCAGGATTTTCTCCATATAATGTACTTCAATGGGAACCAAACGGTTCAAGGTCCATAAGACAGTTTCAGTGCAAACTGCAAACTGTTCAAAGGGCTTTGAGACGATTCCAGACGATGAATACGGGTCTTATCAAGTGAGAACGATCGCTTGTTTAAAAAAAAAACGACAACAAAGTTTAAGTTTCATAAGCTTAAATGCTCGCCTTGCTCTGTTGGGGTGTGATGCGTGTTCGTGACTCTCCTATTCGAACTCTATCATCAAAATGAACGAATCTTTTCCCGAGTCAACTCGTTCGTTGAATGAACCAAATGACACGAAAAAAGATTCGTTCATTTTGATAAACGAGTTCGAACAGGAGAGTCAGTGAATGCCACATGACGGAACAGAGCAAGGCGACCATTTGAGCTTCTAAAACTTAAACTTTATTATTTTTTTTTTTAAATGAGCGATTGTTCTCGCTGATAAGACCCTTATTCATCGTCTGGAATCGATTTCAAGCCCTTCGAACGGTTTGCAGTTTGCACTGAAACTGTTCGACTTGGACCTTGAACCGTTCGGCTCCCATTGAAATCCATTATATGGAGAAGAATCCTGGAATGTTTTCATCAAAAATCGTAAATTTCTTTCGACTGAAGAAAGAATGACATGGAATATTTTGGATGACATGGGCGTGAGTAAATTATCAGTAAAAGTTTTTTTAAAAGTGCACAACTCCTTTAAGTTTTGTTCTCTGATTTTCTATAGACATCAGAGATAGTCCTTGATCTTGATGCATATGAATGTCATATAGATTTCAATAGTCCCCTTTAGCTTCGTGCAGTCAGTGCAAACTAAACATAAAATAAAAAAACTTGCTTTAAAAGAAGTTTGGTTTGGAGACAGAGACTGATGTTTCAACAGGAGGTTCTTAAACAACAACAAGACCACATAGGCTACACACCCACCCGTGGAAGGATGCACCCCACTTTCGGAAGGGAAAACAGATCGAGCTATTGAATTTAATAACCATGTGTTCGTATTTACAGAAGGAAGTCGGAATCCCTCCCACAACAAACCCTCCCGTGAAACATTTCGCCTCTGATATAAATAATCTTTTCTGCACATTTCAGTTATTAAATCAAAGAAATGTAGCTGTGATCGCTTCTTGTCAGTTATTATGGTTTTAATTCATTTCTCACACAGTAACGCGCCATACTTGATTTCCAAACAAATCAAATCTTCAGTTTGAATTGCGAAAGCCCACATCTGCTACATTTCCAGCGTGATTCGAAACACTTGTGGTGCCGAATGTAATGACTGGAGCGTGTCGATTGTCTAAAACCGTCCTGATGCCTTTTGTTTGCATGTTTATGGTGGGACGGAGGAGGGGTGTGTGTGTGTGTGTTTCGACTGAACGCAGCTGTTAAGGTGAGGCTGCCATATGTTTACAGTAGGATTTTTCCTGACAGGCACTGTACAGGGCATCTGCTGTCATTGTCCCCATGAAATTAGGGTATGTGCAATCTTGTACTAATTTATTGGGTTGGGATTCTGTGCAGGTTTTTCCTTGTTTGTGTCTTTTATTGCTGTGTGTAAGTGTGAGAGAGAGACATTGTACCTCTGATCAACACCTTTTTAATTGCTTTCTTTCACTGTTCATTAATTAGACTTTACATGTGGTTCTGTTGTGGCTGTCTCTCGCCATGGTAACTGAAGTCATGGTGTTGTGATTTTCAGTGGCGTTTATGTGACCGTGTGAGCAGTGCCGTCCCAATTGACAGGGTCAGAGGCGCTGCGCTCGCAGCACACACACATGCACACATTGTCTGTTGAGATCCATCATATTCTGCCTGCAGTAAGTCAGCTGGGTCATTTTTCTTTTCTTTGTCATCCACTCATTGGTCCGATTTGTCATCTCTTATCTGTGTTAATTTAATTTTAATTTAATTTTAAGCCTTAGCATGAGTAATTTCATACTATGTGACAGGATATATCACAATTCAGTTGTTTATAATTTAAGTAACCATAACCATTTATGATATTCTGTTGAAAGGTGAAAAAAAAAAAAAAAAAAAAAAAAAACATATATATATATATATATATATATATATATGTGTATATATGTGTATGTATATATATATATATATATATATATATATATATATATATATATATACACACGTGTGTGTATATATGTGTATATATATATACACTCACGCGCTCAGCTTTATTAGGTACACCTGTCCAACTGCTCGTTAAGACTTAATTTCTAAGCAGCCAATCACATGGCGGCAACTCAGTGCATTTAGGCATGTAGACATGGTCAAGACAATCTCCTGCAGTTCAAACCGAGCATCAGTATGGGGAGAGAAAGGTGATTTGAGTGACTTTGAACGTGGCATGATTGTTGGTGCCAGAAGGGCTGGTCTGAGTATTTCAGAAACTGCTAATCTACTGGGATTTTCACGCACAACCATCTCTAGGGTTTACAGAGAATGGTCCGGAAAAGAAAAAACATCCATGAGCGGCAGTTCTGTGGGCGGAAATGCCTTGTTGATGCCAGAGGTCAGAGGAGAATGGCCAGACTGGTTCAGAGCTGATAGAAGGGCAACAGTGACTCAAATAACCACCCGTTACAACCAAGGTGGGCAGAAGAGCATCTCTGAACACAGAACATACGTCGAACTTTGAGGCAGATGGGCTACAGCAGCAGAAGACCACACCGGGTGCCACTCCTTTCAGCTAAGAACAGGAAACTGAGTCTACAATTTGCACAAGCTCATCGAAATTGGACAATAGAAGATTGGAAAGAACGTTGCCTGGTCTGATGAGTCTCGATTTCTGCTGCGACATTCGGATGGTAGGGTCAAGAATTTGGCGTCTACAACATGAAAGCATGGATCCATCCTGCCTCTGCATCAGACGGTTCAGGCTGGTGGTGGTGGTGTCATGGTGTGGGGAATATTTTCTTGGGCACTCTTTGGGCCCCTTGGTACCAATTGAGCATCGTTCAACGCCACAGCCTACCTGAGTATTTGTTGCTGACCATGTCCATCCCTTTATGACCACAATGTACCTAACTTCTGATGGCTACTTTCAGCAGGATAATGCGCCATGTCATAAAGCTGGAATCATCTCAGACTGGTTTCTTGAACATGACAATGAGTTCGCTGTACTCAAATGGCCTCCGCAGTCACCAGATCTCAATCCAATAGAGCATCTTCGGGATGTGGTGGAGAACGGGAAATTCGCATCATGGATGTGCAGCCGACAAATCTGCGGCAACTGTGTGATGCCATCATGTCAATATGGACCAAACTCCCTGAGGAATGCTTCCAGCACCTTGTTGAATCTATGCCACGAAGAATTAAGGCAGTTCTGAAGGCAAAAGGGGGTCAACCCGTTACTAGCATGGGGTACCTAATAAAGTGGCCGGTGAGTGTATATATATATATATATATATATATATATATATATATATATATATATATATATATATATATATATATATATATATATATATATATATATATATATATATATATGTGTGTGTGTGTGTGTGTGTGTGTGTGTGTGTGTGTGTGTGTGTGTGTGTGTGTGTGTGTGTGTGTGTGTGTGTGTGTGTGTGTGTGTGTGTGTGTGTGTGTGTGAGTTGCTGTCTATTTTTCACTATATGTCTATAATATGCACACTTTGCACAGCAGCAGGTGTGAGA